>SZWC01007010.1:38066-58733 GCA_023375785.1 Penium margaritaceum
CTAGCCGTGCGCTTGTGGCTCGTGATGGCTGAGCGTCAGTCTCGTCACTCCCTCCACACCTTCCGCTCTGACCGCGGCGGTGAGTATCTCGGTGAGCTGACCACTCACTTCGCCGAGCTTGGTATCTGTCACCAGCTCTCGGCGCCTGCTACGCCACAGCAGAACGGTGTTTCCGAGCGCTGGAACCGCACCATGGAGGACGCGGTTCGCGCCATGCGCGCTGAGTGCGGTCTCCCGGAGTCCTTCGCCTTCGAGGGCTTCGCCTACATGACGTGGGTCTGGAACCGCCTCCCGCATGGTCCCTTGCCGGACCACGTCACGCCGTATGAGCTGTGGTTCGGTCACCGTGCGGACCTCAGGCTTGCTCGCGTCTGGGGTTCCTTGGCCTGTGTCTGGTACACCGAGGACCAGCAGGGGTCCAANCGGTGTGTCCGAGCGCTGGAACCGCACCATGGAGGACGCGGTTCGCGCCATGCGCGCTGAGTGCGGTCTCCCGGAGTCCTTCGCCTTCGAGGGCTTCGCCTACATGACGTGGGTCTGGAACCGCCTCCCGCATGGTCCCTTGCCGGACCACGTCACGCCGTATGAGCTGTGGTCCGGTCACCGTGCGGACCTCAGGCTTGCTTGCGTCTGGGGTTCCTTGGCCTGTGTCTGGTACACCGAGGACCAGCAGGGGTCCAAGGTCTCTCCGCGCGGCCGGATGTGTGCCTTCCTCGGTGTCTCCTCGCGCTCCAAAGCGTGGCGTTTCTGGGATGCGGGTCGCCACCGCATCGTTGAGTCGCGCGACGCGCTATTTTTTGAGGCACTGTCGTACCGCGACCTGTCTGCCATTCTCACCCAGGCAGCGTCTCACGTTCCCACCTGTGAGGCCTCCCGTCGGATGGGGGAGTCTGCCCCACAGGGTGAGTCCGTCCGGGGTGCCTCCGGGGTTGGACCGTTGCTGGCCACCATTGACCCGGCCATCATTGCAGTCGGGTCTGTAGTCTCTACGCCTGCCACGACTGTCTCGCCCACACCTGTCGCGCCTGTTTCGCCTGCCGGAGCTGTACCTGTCTCGCCTGCGCCTACGGCGCCTGCCTCACCCGCGCCTGCCGCGACTGCCTCGCCCGCGCCTGCCGCGACTGCCTCGCCCGCGCCTGCCGCGACTGCCTCGCCTGCACCTGCAGCGCTTGCTTCGCCTGCTGGAGCTGCACCAGTCGCCTCTTCGCCTGCGGCGCCTTCCTCACCCGCGCCCACCGCGACTGTCTCGCCCGCGCCTGCCGCGACCGTCTCGCCCGTGCCTACAGCGCCTGCTTCGCCCGCGCCTACCGCGCCTGTCTCGCCCACGCCTGCAGCGTCTCCAGATACCGCACCTGGCCTCCTTGTGCCTGAACTGTCCGTCAGCTCAGACTCGGGCTACTCCCGTGGACCAGGTGGGCGTCTCCGCCCGCTGGCCTCACGAGCACCTTCGATTGCGGTTGCGCCACCCAGACGACGCACGCGTAGCGTGCACATTGGTGACCCTGGCATGAAGGCTCTCGGCCTGAGTGTCCAAGGCACCTACACGGAGGTGCACCCAGCTTGTCCCATTGGGCACCAGCTGATTGCTGACGAGCACGAGGCTGCACAGGCAGCTGCTGCTGACCTAGTTGTGGTCCGTCCGACCCATGAGGCATGTGTCCTGGCCACCCGGAGCTCTCCTTTGACGGTCCCTGATCCAGACACGTTAAAGGAGGCTCTCTCAAGAGAGGATGCTGAGCAGTGGCGGGCCGCCTGTGAGGACGAGCTCAGGGCCATCCGGAAGCACGGAGTCTTTGAGCTGGTCGACCGTCCTGAGGGACGGAAGGTCGTGTAGGCCAAGTGGGTCTTCCGCAAGAAGGTGAAGCCTGACAGCTCATTGGACCGCTATAAGGCCCGCTTGACTGCCAAGGGATTCTCTCAGGTTGAGGGGATCGACTTCACTGACACCTTTGCCCCTGTTGGCCGCATGACCACAGCTCGCGCGCTGCTTGGTGTGGTCGCCCACCATGACTGGGAGCTGCACCAGATGGATGTGAACAATGCGTTCCTCCACGAAACCTTGGAGGAGGAGATCTACATGGTCCAGCCACCTGGGTTTGAGGTCGAAGGAAACAAGGTCTTGCGCTTGCGCAAGGCCTTGTATGGCCTGAAGCAGTCGCCCCGGTGCTGGAATCAAGAGATCACTCGCACCCTCACTCAGGTCGAGTACGTCCAGAGTGATGCCGATCCGTCACTCTTCATCCGACGGACAGCCGAGCACCTCACTGCCATTCTGGTGTATGTGGACGATCTCCTGATTGCGTCTCCTTCACTGGAGGCCGTGAAGGAGGCCAAGACGGTCCTGCAGGCCGCTTACAGGATGAAGGACCTTGGTCCAGCGGCTGTTTTCCTCGGGATCGAGATAGTGCGTGATCGTCGTCGACAGACACTCCTCCTCCATCAGGCACGATATGCACAGTTTGTGGGGGGAGCGGTTTGCTGACCTCCTTGGCGCTGTTCCCGCCGCCTCGTCACCCATCACTCCCGACGGGCAGGACGCCCTGAAGGTGACAGACCCAGCCGATCTGGGCGAGTCTGTGGACGTGACCCTGTACTTGCGCATCATTGGCTCACTGATGTACTTGGCCACGACCACGCGTCCCGACATTGCGTTCGCTGTCAACCTACTCGCACAGTTCAGTCAGTCCCGTCGGGCTCGTGCTCTGCACGCAGCTTTGCGAGTCGTCCGCTACGTGGTCTCCACACCGTATCACGGTCTCTGCTTTCGGAGACAGTGCTCGGTTGTGGTAGATGGCTACACCGACAGTGACTGGGCGTGGAGTCCTGATGGATGGAGTCGCACGGGTTACGTGTTCCTGCTTGGTGGCACCGCTGTGTCTTGGCGCAGCGGCAAGCAGGGGTGCATTGCTCGCAGCTCCTCAGAGGCTGAGTATGTTGCTCTGGGCGCTGGCGCCGCTGAGGCGGTGTGGCTGCAGCGGTTGTTCCAGTGCTTGGGTCAGTCCGTGCCTACCATCATCCTCCGATGCGACAACCAGAGTGCTCTCGCAATCGTTGAGAACTCTGGTGTGTTCCACGCACGCACGAAGCACATCGCTGTCGAGTATCATTTCGTGCGCGATCTGGTGGAGCGGCAGTTGATCTCCATCGTCTGGGTGGGCACAGACTTGCAGCGCGCTGACTTCCTGACCAAGGCACTGGCACGTGGGAAGTTCCTCGGGGCTGTTCGTTCCGTCGGATTGCGACCCCTGTCCGAGAGTGGGTGATTGTCCGGGTCCCTGTTGAGCACTCTGTGTTGCACCGGCACGCGTTCTGCACGTGTATGGACATGCGTACCATCGGGTCATGGGGGAGTGTTGTGATGTTGTCAGTCATACACAGTNAGTTGGTTGTGACCACTCGGCCGTGTCCATGCTCGTGCAGATCCTTGAGGCGGACCCAGCTGGAGACGGAGCTCCCTGAGGTGGTGCTCCACCCGATGGAGGCAGCCTGGCAGCCTACCCAGTGTACCAGAGGGCTCCCACAGCCCACGGACTACGTTTGGAGGTCTTCAGGATTTTCTCGGTGGACAGCCCTGCCAGGCTGATTTACATGTTTGTTTTCTTACACTCTCCGGCTGTTGCCGGACGTAAGCGTGTGACCAGTCGTTGTGTCTGTCTTTTCGTCATGCATCCGTAGGATCAGACGGCGCTCCGTTTGAACGCCTGTGCGCAGAGTTATGGCCAAAACAGTGGTTTTGGGCCGGTTCAGGTTTGACAGGCACCGCCGCGTGCGCCACCCGTCGTGAGCCGCGGCGGCTGTTTATGCTGTGGACCTGCCATTTGTTATCTCTCTCTGCACATTCACAAAACTGAAGCTTCTGAGACTTGCCTTGTCTCTCTTAGCCTGACCCTTGCTGTTCTCGCACCCGCTTGCATGCTAGTGCGTTTAGCTGACAGGTCTGTGTCGCCACGTCAGCAGCAGCATTGCTAGGAAACTGCAGTGAAGCTTCTCAAGCGGTTGTGTCGCTAGGAAGCTTCCACGCATATACCATACGATTCTCTAATATTTCTAAGTAGGTATTTCTGTTATTACACAATCAACCCATCTCGTCGCGAGAACCGCGATATTCCCTCCGATTGTCGTGGGCAAACTAGCCAACGGCCCACCCTTAGTGGATGTTCCCAAACCTTCCGACAACTTCGACCAGTCTCGCGAACCTACCATCAGAAGCGTCACGACATTTCGGTCGACTTCTCAACACATCACGAAGAATCTAGATTTATAAAGATGCACCTCGCATCTTCACTGTCAATTCTGGAAGACCCCCGAGTTTTCTGCGGACCATCTCGAATACGACCACTCACGAAGTGACTCCGCACGCATTGCTCGACAACCGAACCAACAACCCCGACTATGCTTCAGTGGTAACTCGACACTTGGATATATATATATATATGTTCGATCATTTGACAATTTTCATCGAACTACACTTACCGCTAATTATAAGTTGCTCAGGTTTCCCAAATTCGAAAGTGTTTTTTTCCTCGCTAATTCGAATTGTTTTCCATATGCGCTCCGTTCGGTGTAACAATATGTGCTTGACACACTTGAAACTTGCTTCTCGATGAAAAAAATGAATTAATCCCAATTATCTGAATCTTCTTTTGTCCCGAACTTCATTCTTGTGCACCATCTACATTTTGCTATGCGTAACACCGTCCTCGCTGGGTAAGGGAGTAGTAGTTTGATAAGTAACGCCATTTGGTTGTTATTGAGGGCATGTGGTGAGTTCCCTCACTTGTCCTTTGGTGTTCCCAGAATCGGCTCGTCATCTAAAAGCTCGTTAATGATGATAGGCCCTGTTCGGCATGTTTTGGAATGCTTACCTATATTGTACTGTTTAAGTGCAAAAATTTGCACTTTCAAGGTCTATTTCCAGGCCTTCCACAATTGAAGGCAATCGTGTCTCTAATTCTCCTCCAACATCGAGCTGCAGCTGGAATCGAGGGACAGGAACGAGCCCAAAGTTTTAAATGAACGCCAACTGAACGCCAACGCGAACTCCAACGCGAGCCGTTCATAACAAATAGGCTCCTCTGATCTGCTCCGGCTTGGCAACAGCTCTTGTACCCGACTGAAAGTCCCTCGTTGAGTGCGCTTTCTCGAAGCGCTAGAGCATGACGCACGACGCCGTCACGGCAGGCGATGCGGAATTTCCCGAAGCGCACCTTCTTCGGCTTGACTGTCGGAAAATGCATGGAGGGAAAAAGAGCAATGTTAATCCTGGGAGAAGAATAATACTTTGAAGATAAGGTTTGCGACGTTTTCATGCATGTCGGCTCTGCTTACAGTTCATACCCCACCCTTCCTGATAACATTTCAGCTGTCGGTTACTGTAAAGGTCCAATATAAAAAGGCTCCGATCTGGTTATCGCCGTGTGAATTCATCAGTACGGTCCGCTCTTCAAGTTCAGCTGTAAAGACTTCATTCACGTCCGATTGAAGCGTTTGAGAACAAAACCTAACATTTAGTCTCAATCCATGTCACCAAAAGCAATGGGCTCACGACTGTGTTCTTTGAAACGTGGATAAGAATGAAATTAAGAGAAATATCACTCATTTAAAAATATAAAAACCGTTCCTTCGAAACTAAAAACAAGCAAATATGGAATTATGAACTCATCCAAAAAAACCTCTTAAGTATACAACGGGAAAAAATCAACTTCTAAATTATGTTGAGCTATGAGTTTCAAGAACCAAGATGCTCAAAGAAGCATCAAAGTCCAAAAAATATTTCAGAAACATTCATCGAAAAATATGATTCAGCCTAACGCATTGAAAAACACAAAACAATCATCTACCCACCAGACTTGGGAGCATAGAAGTAGATAATAAAATGATAACAAAGGCAATATTTCATGCAAAAAAAATTAATATGAATATCTAGGTCATTCTTGAACCTATGTATGCAAGAAATAAGTTCTTTTTCAAAAACAATCTCATCTTTTTGTTTTGCTCCAAATTTTCATGATTGCTTCTACTCACAAATGGTTATTTTATATTCACACCTACGTTTGGCTCAATGAGCATTTCATGTGAATTTATAACACCTACTCTAGACCTTGGTCCTTAGGCCAATGCATACAATTCTTGATTCTATGACATGAAATTTGTTTAACACTTAATGATTTGTGTTGTGTTTTGTTTTTAGAGACAGTGTACATCAAGTTCACAAGTCCAACCCTCCTTGCCTTTCATTTTTGCACTCATAACATTTGATAAGCCAAGATGATCACTACATCTCTAGAAAAAAGTCATATCCATGTCTATGGGGATTAATCCATGAGCCCACGGCAATTGGTGATGTGAAAAATTTTGGGTCAATTACTTCGTTAGCTACGAGGGCCAAATTTTATTGTCTTAGGTGATTCGACTCGCAACTTATTAACAATACAGGTTCCTGACAAAACTTATTTGCAGTAAGCAGCCCCTGTCTCCGCGGGGTCGCTCATATTTTTTTAACCGACCAATTTGAAATCGTTCTTCTAGCCTCGAACTTAGACAGAAGATCTTTCCTAGTCCGAACGTGTTACACCGGATAATTATGTCTAAATCATGCGACAAAAACTTTTTGCAGACACCATACCTCAATGTAGGTCTATCTAACAAGAAATTTTACCTCATCAAAAAGAAACGAATCACGCATCAATTTCAGTGAAAAATAAAAAATTTATTAAATTAACAAAGAAAAATATTTTGCATTTCATTATAATTCTAGGGGAATTTTCAATGATTTTTTAGCTTGAATGATAGTGTATAAAGAATAAAATAAAAGCACTATAATTTTTTTCACACTTCTACGAATAAAAAGTATTAGAAAAATCGTGAAATTAAAATTCACTTAAAATAAATTTGTTGCGCGTTCGTTAAAGGCACGAAATAATGAAATGGTGAATTCATTAAAAAATTCTATCTTCTCATGTTTTAAAGAGTAATTTTTATCTTTTAACTTTTTTTTTCAACATGGAAGCAATTCAAAGATTTTTTTCATGTTTATAAAGGCATGAAAGGAAAGAAATAATTCAAAACATTATCTTAAGGATAGAATTCTTAAGATATTTCATAAAAATACCGTTTTTGTGGTTATTGATTCCGGATGAATGATGAAATTCAAATATTCTAGAAATATTTATCTCTATTTAATTCCTTTTAAAAAAATTAAACCCGTGTTAAAACTTTTGTAAGGGTGGTTTAAGAATTTTAATATCCCCAAACATGTGGTGGAATTTTAAATTTACGTTGTTAAGACCAAATTTAATGTTCTTCATGAAAAAATGTAATATTAGAACATCATATTGTGAGAGGCTTTTGAAATAAATTAATTATAAGTTTTCATATCATTAATTAATGAAAAATCCTCTTCAAACAAGATGTTTTACTATGAATCTTTCCATGAATGGCATAGTTCTTCATTAGTGCCCATTAAACATGTTTCAGTGAAGAACTATATGTCAGAATCATGCGACAAAACCTTTTTCCACAGAGACCATACCTCGATCTAGGTCTATATAATAAGAAATGTTGCCTCATCAGAGAAAGAACGAATCACACCTGAAATTAAGTGATAAATATAAAATTAAAAAATTAAAAAAGAAAAATATTTTCCATTTCATTATGAGTCTACAAGAAGTTTCAATGATTTTGTAACTTGAACGATAATGTTTGAAGAATCAAATAAAAATAAAATTAATTTTTTATTGACTATCTAACAATAAATATGAGTTTAATTAACATGACATGCCACTTAAAAATAAAAAATTGCGCCCTCAGCAAATTTAAGAATTATGAAATCGTAAATTAATAGACACATTTCTATTTGTTTATGTTGTAAAAAGTAAAATTTCTGTATCAAATTTGTTTTCAATATGGAGGAATTTCAAAGATTTTGTTCATGTTGACAAAAACATAAGAAGGAAGAAATAATGCAAACATTTATATTAATGATAGAACGTTTGTGATGTCTCATAAAAATAACAGTACTATGGTTATGAATTCTGTATAAATGATGAAATTGAAAACATTTATCAAATTTGTTTTATATTTCATACCTTTGAGGAAATTTTAAACCCTGATGAAAACTATTATGAGGATGGTTTAAGAATTTTAAAATCCACAAGCATGTAATTAAATTATATTTCAAGTTTTTAAGACCCTACACTATGCCATTCATGGAAAGATTCATACTAAAACATCTTGTTTGAAGAGTTGTTTTAATTAATTAATGATATGAAAACTTATAATTAATTAATTTCAAAATCATCTCACATTATGATGTTCGAATATTGCATTTTTTCATGAAGAACATTAAATTTGGTTTTAAAAAACGTAAATTTAAAATTCCACCATATGTTTGCGGATATTGAAATTCTTAAACCATCCTTACAAAATTTTTAACACGGGTTGAATTTTTTTCGAAAAGGAATTAAATAAAGATAAATATTTCTAGAATATTTAAATTTCATCATTCTTTTGGAATCAATAACCATAAAAACGTTTTTTTTATGAAACGTCTTAATAATTCTATCCTTAAGATAAATTTTTGCATTATTTCTTTCTTTTCATGTCTTTCTAAACATGAAAAAAAATCTTTGAATTGCTTCCATGTTGAAAACAAAGTTAAAAGATAAACATTACTCTTTAAAATATGAAAAGATAGAATTTATTAATTAATTCACCATTTCATTATTTCGTGCCTTTTGTGAACTCGCAAAAAAATTATTTTGAGTTAATTTTAATTTCATGATTTTTCAAATACTTTTCATTCGTAGAAGAAGTGTGAAAAAAATTATAGTGCTTCTATTTGATACTTTATACACTATCATTCAAGCTAAAAAATCATTGAAACTTCCCCTAGAATTATAATGAAATGAAAAAGTATAATCTTTTTAATTTAATTAATTTTTTATTTATCACTGAAATTGATGCGTGATTCGTTTCTTTCTTACGAGGCAAAATGTCTTGTTAGATAGACCTAGATTGAGGTATGCTGTCTGCAAAAAAAATTTGTCGCATGATTTAGAAATAATTATCCGGTATAACACGTTCGGACTAGGAAAGATCTTCTGTCTAAGTTCGAGGCCAGAAGAACGATTTCAAATTGGTCGGTTAAAAAACTTAGAGCGACCCCACGGAGACCGGGGCTACTTACTACAAATAAGTTTTGTCAGGAACTAGTATTGTTAATAAGTTGCGAGTCGAATCACCTAAGACAATTAAATTTCGCACTCGCAGCTAACGAAGTAATTGACCCAAAAATTTTGCCCATGGTAGCAGACACATTTCTACAAAAATTCACGGTACCCATACGTAAATGTGGTCTTTGTTGCGCATTAAGGGTAGGGTTAAGAAATAGGTTGCATAGTTGAACTTGAGAATACGGAGTACTCTCAATGTCACCACATGGCGCTTGTGTGGGCGTAAGAACGGACAAGGGGTCAAAATTTACGTTAGGCAGAACAAAGAACCACCTGAACCATATCTATAAGCAAAGCTACAAATGGGCATAAATTGTGGACACCCCAAGCAAACTAGGGTTATCCCCAATTATCGGGATAGAGAACGCAACACACAATGTTTAAGAATGGTGCCGATATATACCACGTGACAAAGAGACATAAATTATGCTAGGTCTGTTACACCCCCCTCTACTACGAACCATCCTTGGTTTAGGAGGGTTTAGAGTAGTTGTTCATGGAAAGAGGTATGTTTTGTTGGACAACACATTCAATAGGTGCATCCATTGCATCATTTTCCATAACACAAGGAGAGAAAGCTCAGAACATTAGGATTCATATCCTTCATAAGCATAAGATCAAACATAGATCAGCCAAGTTTACACACAAGGTTTAACGGTTGATGCTTCCCCCCCCCTCTTGCAAGGAGGGTCCTCATGACCATCACCGTGGGCGTCCCCATGTGTCTAAGATCAAAGCCATTGTGCTCTTGTCTGTTCTTTGACACGTGAAGGTTCCCCGCATGGGGCTTGTGCGAGGGTGGCATCCCAAGGGGCATGAGTGCACAAGCACATGGGTACGCTAGATAGTCCTTGATCATAGTGGTCGAAGCACAACGCTCAGGGGCATGGGTACGCTAGATAGTCCTTGATCATGGTGGTCGAAGCAAAATGCTCAGGATGGCATCCCAAGGGGCATGGGTACGCTAGATAGTCCTTGATCATAGTGGTCGAAGCACAACGCTCCTTGTGTGAGGGTGGCATCCCAAGGGGCATGGGTACGCTAGATAGTCCTTGATCATAGTGGTCGAAGCACAACGCTCCTTGTGCGAGGGTGGCAACCCAAGGGGCATGGGTACGCTAGATAGTCCTTGATCATAGTGGTCGAAGCACAACGCTCAGGTTCCCAACTATTGTGTTCAATTCCACAACCAGCCTAGCCCACGATGTATTCCTTCACAACACGTTTTCCAAATGTGCATTCGCGATGTTAGATGAGCCAATGAACCTCATACTAACTGTCAATTGCGAGCATTTCAAACGGTGGCATAACTATTCCTAAAACTACGAAAGGTGCAAGAAGGCTACCATACAACTCTTCATGGACCTTCATGACCTTAAGACGAGCAAAACGGTAAGTGACCTCACCAATCTTGGGACTGACCTTAAATGGCCCATTCCACTTAGTAAAGATTTTCCCTTCTCCATGCGCCTTAATTTGCATGTTATTTGTGCTCAAAAGCACTTAACCATTGACAAATAATGTGACGTCACACCGACCAGCATCGACATGTGCCTTTTGGAGTTGCTTTGTTGCATTGAGGTATTGAGGTGCTTCTTGATGAAGAGTGTCCAAGCATTTGGCAAAGTCCTGGGCGGAGGGTACCTAATTCCTGCCACCCTCATGCCTCACCGAGCACATGGGTACCATTTAATGCTGACCGTGGTTTAGAAAGAATGATGATAACTTCATGGATCCATGAAGAACGTTGTTGTAGGAAAACTTTATCGGACTGAGAAATTCAGACTAGTCATCCATTAGAGGATCCACGTACATTTGGAGAATTCTCTCCAGAGTTTGGTTTATCCATTTAGTCTGTCAAACCATTTGTGGATGAAAAGTAGTGGCCATCTTTTGACGGGTGCCAATAATCTCACCATGTGCTTGTGAGAATTTACTTGAAAACCACACCTCTTGATTAAAGATAATGCTTAATGGTAGCCCATGTTGTCGAACAACAGTGTCCTAAAAGATGCACGTTGTTTCCTTGACAGTGGCATGTGTGGTTGTGGGCATGAAATATGCCATATTTATCAAATATGCATCCTCCAAAAGGATAGTTTTAAGGCCTTGACGTGTCTATGATAAGCCAGTGATGAAATCAATGCTCACATTTTTCTAAGAGTTATGCACTAGGAGCAACTTAAGTAATCCTACCAATGCCTTGTTACTTGACTTATTTGGGGTGCACAAGCCATAGGCTTGGATGTACTTACGTAGGTTGCATGACCGTGCAAGTGAATGTTTCTGCACATTCCTACGACCGGGTTGATATTCCCATGCAAAGTGGAATCTGCACAAGTACTCGCTCTAACGAACTTGTAACCGAGAAATGTTGCGTTGCATCTGAAAGGCCACCAAGGGATTATGATAAAAAACCATTGTGAATCCACCCTTGGCACCTTCTAGGAAACAGCGACAAACCTTGAAGGCATGTACTACCACAAGTAATTCTTGGTCACAAGTGGAATAACAAGTCCTAGCACTTAAGAGTTTATGGATCTCATATGCAATTGGTCGTATGTATGAGGAGGACCCATATCTGGACAACCGATACATCAAAAAGCACCTCGTATAGTTCCTTAAGATTCTAAAGTGCAAGCACAAGTGTAGATGCCAAAATTTTCTTCTCGGACACATATGCATGCTCACACTTATCAGACCACGTTTATTTCACGTCTTTACGTGTGCAAGCTATGAGTGGGGCAAAATGGTTAGAGTAACCTTACATGGAGCAAAAACATTAATTTTCCAAGCCTATAAAGGCTCCTTTTTTGCCCACATGAGATGACTAAGGTGAGTAAAGAATAGTTTGTAATTCAAGAGGATCCACTCACATTCCTTTGTTACCAACGACGTAGTCCAAGTACTGTAGCTTGAGCTGTACATGCGTCTCCATGTTTAGAAATAACTCGTTGTAGAGGATCATACGAACGGTATGTAAATCTCCTACATGCTCCTCATGACACTTTGAGAATAATAGGATATCATCAACGTACACCACGACATCTTTGCTCAAAAGGTTAATATTAATGTGATTCATTGTGGCTTGAAATATTTCTAGAACATTGGTAAGACCAAAGATTAAAACTGATAATGTTTTAGATGTGTACAAAACAAGATTTTGGGAAGATCTTCTGATTTAGAATTAATTACACGTGTTTTAAACACTTCTAAAGTATTTTACATACATAGTTTCCTTATGGAATGTTCGTAGAAGAATCACAAAGGGTTTTCTTCATTTGTGCAGTTCATGATGAGTCTATAACGATGTAAGTTAAAAATGTGTTTAATGTTAGTAAATGTTTTTTTGTTATTTCTCCAATAATTACAATGATTATTTTTGTTTTGATGCTACATTATGGTGATGTATATTCCGACTCAGTTGTTGAAATTGTCTTCTAAGGGTATCTCTTGTTTTCTACTTTGGGCACCTATCTTAATGGGTATCTTCTTCTAAAATAAAGGCCATGTGCGCCATTTCCCCTTCTATGTTCTTCGGAGAAAAGTGGATGGGCGAGCACCCTGTTCAGTGACAAGTCAGTCATCACATTTTGTGAGTCTTGCGAATATGGCATGTGGGCATGAAGGGCAGACGGAAGGGCGACATGGGTTGGGGGGGGGGGAGACCGGTAAAGTGTTTGAGGCAATTGTACGTGCATTTTTCTCCTTGTCATATGATCGGATGAGTGGAAAATTTTCAGCAGTGTACTAACACAAACGCAAGTTCTCAGAAGAAAATTTGACATCACCAAGAACTGGCTGGTCTCGGTCGACTGTGTTTTCTAGCATATACATGTAAGGTGTACGAATGTTTGTTTATTAGGTTATGCGCTTTTTAGTTGAAACAAAATCCTCGATCTCAACCTTCTCTTTTTGTAGGGATAATAACGATATAGACTATGAAGTTGTTCATCTAATGTTAAGTAATTGAAAAATTGAAAATGTAAAGTCGAGTGGGGTTTGTGTGTTTATAGAAAACACAGGAGATGGGAAGAAAAGAAAAAAATAAACCCCTACCTGAGAGAGCGGAGTGTCTATCTATCAAAACAAGTATGATAGGGTTTGTCTTTGTTCAAATCAAAACTCTTTATGTACACATGTAGATATAGCAAATGTAAAATACATTTTTTAGAGTCACGTCGCATGGCTTCGAGATAAGATGGATCCTGTTTCAACCTTATACTAGCAACGAAGATTGTTTGAAAAGTGTACAACAATGTGTACTAGACATTGTGACTGCCAAGATGTGATATATTCAGTGAGACATGTTGTTATGTAGAGATTGGAGGAACCATCTATGTACACAAATGCACAATCTGCATCGATCTAACATATGGACGTACGTACACCCTCCGTAAAAATTGCCATATACAATTTCCAACATAAGGGGAGTCCCCCCCTCCTCCCCATCATAGTGTATGAAGCCTTTGTGTATGAGAGTGTACAAATAAGATATGACATTTACGTCCACGATGTACACAAGTGGCACAAGGCAGTCGACACACACTACGATTGCCAAGGACTACAACATCGATAACATTCAAAATATGTGTATAATTCATCTTGACAAAGCAAAAATCATTCAAAACTTGGTGTCTAAGAGGGTTTGATTGTGTTTCAAAGTCGTGTTTAAAATCATTTTTGGAGCGAATACAGTTCACCTTTTTCAATAGTTGATGCAATAGTTGTCAGCCACTTTCCGGATGGGTGATTAAATGGAAATGAGGCAATCGATGTAAAACTATTAGGGTTCTGTTCTACTCGTGAAACAAACATGCAAGATCAAATTATCTCATGTTATATACCAAAGTATATGCTTAAAGATTAGAATTGAAGCACCTTCAGTTTTCTATTGAAATCCATATGAAAACTTGAATGTCTCAATGAACGATCTCCTGGATGCTCCACCTTTCTATTTTCAAATAATTGAGAGTCGAAGCAATCCATCGAGACACTGCGAAAACTCAAACGGTAATAAAAACATCCAGGCGGATGAGTAGACAAAGACCGTCATCATCATGCTAAAAAAGAAACAGACTTATCCATCAAAGAGAATCTTAAATAATACGATGAAATTGTAGGCTACCAGACGGTCTCAAAAGTTTTCTGTGGGGATCGGGACACACTTTGCATTACAACTTAACCCATATGTACTATAACGACACCAGAACATTGTGCATCATACGTCTACGAATGCAATGAAAACATCGAATAGGTTGTCTCAAGGGACAACCAACATTGCATTCCGAAATGCACATTCGTTAAGGCAATCCTCATTTGGAACATTTTGAACTATGTCTAGTTAAGACATATTCCATGTCATTTATACTTCAATTGCCAGACAACTTATGTTGTACGTGAAGTAACTACATCAAAACGTTTTCTCATACAGATTGACATTCTCGTAGAATTAAAGAATCCTCCTTTCATAAATTCTTAAAAATGGTCAATAATAGAGAATTTCAAGGAACCTTCACCACCCTATCTAAACACTTAGCTTGGTTTTCACTTGCACTCCAAGAAAATTCTATGTAAATGCATTGAGAAGAAATGAAAACCCCTAGATCATTGCCTTTGTATTGGAGATTGTTTTGTCCATTCATTTAAGAGTAAATGTATTTGGGGTGATTGGGAATAAATGCATCTTCTCTAGGTTTCCGAATTTGGTGATATCTTTAAGCTAGATGAAGCAAAGAGAAAACTTTTGCACCTTGAAGTTTTTCAAATAAATCCTCAATCCTTATCTAAGGGTAACATGTTTTTTTCGTCAAGATGATTAACAAATAACACTCACCTCACATACGCAAAATTCCATCGTATTTGTTGAAAAATAGGACGTGAGCTTAGAATGCAGAGATGCTCGGTTCAAACTGTCTTTTGGCCAAGTATTCCTTGATCTGTTGTGTAGATTTTTCACGCTCAGCAGGGGCGAGGCAATACATGGACCAAAATAATGTATTTTTCCTGGCTCAAGAGGGATCGTATAACCAATATTTTGTTTTGGCTATAGGCCATCTTGGAGTGGGTAAAAAACGTTAGTAAATTATTGAATGAGAGAATTGACATCACTTGAGCACGACGGTGGATTGTTGTCATTGACCTTACAAATTTATGATGTGAACATGTTGTGCTCTTTATGCACATATTGCTTTTCTAAAAGCGTCGTAATGACTTATTTTTCAATGTTGTGAGAGGGGTTAAAGCAATCAAGAGGGGAAAGTGTGATGGAATGCTTGCCATTTTGTACCGTGAGAGTCTATGACTTAACTCATGTTGAAACTTTCTTCATTTAGCCCAGGAGTACCAAGAAAAATGACATAGTGACATGTCATGTCAATGATAGTAAAATTGACTATTGTTGTGAGAGTTCCTAACTTGAGCCTTACCCAACTACATAGACATTTGCCAAGTACATAAACCTCACGGTCGTCAAGGACGGTGTGTTTTCCCTCACAAGACATGCATTTTAGTGATGTCGCAAACAAGGTGCATTGATGAATTCGTCATCATCACATGTGTCAACTAGGACTTGCACGTGTGCCCCAAACATCTAACCTTCAAATTACATTACCATTTTTGCATGTGATGAGCGTGTGAGCAAGCTCTTTGAAGGTCCGGCCCAAAAGTGGTACATTCAGAAGTGCTCTATGTCATGACGTTACTCAATGTACTCACCTACATGCTTCTACATTTGGTGTCCTTTGTGTACATAACACAAGTATTACCATGCATTGAAGAGTTCTTTCTTGAGACTCGCTAAGATTGGATTTGCAATAGTGACTTGTGTGAACGAGTTAATTTTGTAGACTACATTTGCCAACTTGAGTACTTTGTTTACTTCTTATCATGTGGTTACAATCAACAAGCATTCTTCATTGATGAGATGCACGATTAAATAATGAAACACAAAGTCGTTGCTCATGGGAGAAAGGAATACAACTAAAATTACATCCTCATTGCGACATTCCAACTTGTTTACATTATCATCTTAGAATTTGAAAGGGCATTCAACATCCGAGGATCTCTCAACCACAACCCTTAGTGTTTGTCCACAACCAGCCACTAGGGGATCTAAAACACCCTCCCAACGGCCTGCATGTCCGCGACCACCATTGACGCCCTTGGCGTTGTAACAATTGTCTTTTCCTTCCTTGCTTGCCTTCACCCTGTATGTTGGTGTTTCCATTAGCACGATCCTCTAGGTGCTTGCGACATTCACACATACAGTGCCCAATCTTCCTCGAGTAGTGGCACGTGAGGTTGCTTGTCTTGGTTTTGCCATCTGCACACTCCTTGTGGCTATCTTGCGGTGTAGAGGGTTCATGATTGCCCGTCCCTTATAGAGGGAGCTTACTCTCACCATGTTAGGGAGAGTGTTGGCGCTTGTTGTTTCCATGCTGGTGATGCTTGTTGCGATGTGTGTTGACTCCATAATCGACTGGCATGGAGTTGTATTTCACAAGGATTTATTCAGCTAGCTCATCATGAATGATCCAAGGCTTGCCTTGGGGGTCCAATGTACAAGCATGAGCAAGGGATTCTTTGGAATGGCCGTTGGTGAGCCATTCCACGACTTTCCACACGGGATGATGATTGTTATCAATAACTTTGTGAAAGGTGTTGTCTTAACCATGAAGGTATTCAACAAACTTACAATCATCGTGGAGGATATTTGAAAAATTCCTAGACGTGTGCTACGAGATGAAATCTCTACTTTATAAGTCCATGTGCATCTTGCAGAGGTCTTCTTATTGAGGGATGGGGACTGACTAAGGTGTTTCAACTGATTTTCACTGATGAGTGCGCTATGTTGTCTATGTCAGCTAGCACAAAAAATCCCTAAGGTCTTTGCTTAATATTTGGGAGATCTAGAAAAATCTCCATGCGTGGCTTTGAGGTGGGTAAGTCCATGTGCATGGATAAGCCAAACGTAGGATAATCATTCAAGCACTTCAGAGGCTTTGATATCTCATCGCCCTATGCTACATCATCTTCTTGAGTGTGTTTCCTGCTGATTGATGACTCAGCCCGATCAAGATGACGAGAGCCACTATGGCTCGTGGACCTTTCATCATGGGAGCCATGTGGTAGGCTATGACCATCGTCATTTGATGGATGCTTGGCTTTGTGACCCCAAGATGGGTGTGTAGGATCAAAGTTGATGGCCATGTCACCAACCACCAATGTACCCATGATGTTTGTGTTAGGAGGAAGGCAGCGTGTTCCTCCAGTCAAGGTTAAGGGAAGGTCCCTTGGGCAAGGGACCATCCCGGTATTGTGGGATTGGTGCACGTGCCGAGGTAGGCAACATGTTTCCTCTATTACCACCTAGTGATATGCCATCCGGGTCAACACCAAACGATTTGTGACCAACATGTAGCTTAAGGCCATTGTTCCCCTTTGCTAAGGCCAAAGCCTAAATAGATTCCACCGTGCGAACGTTAAAACTATTGAGGTCTTCAAGGTGGTTGATTGCCGCAATGGTGGAAGCACCAATACCCTTGAGAGGATTATCATTATCTTCATCTTGGGCTTCTAAGGAGAGCCGGTCGTCATATACTACAGCATCATTGTCTTTGCCCTCTAAGACAACAGGTGCTACATATGCCATGTCTGTTAGAATGACCACCGGCAGGGCTCTTAGTCTTATTGCCAATGCGTGCAGTTTACGACTCCTCCTCGGCTTCTTCATTTCCCTTCATGATGTCCTTCGTAGTAAGGCTCCCACTGGGCATTATCTTCGTAAAAGCGACAGATTCGGTGCGATCGATGTTTTTATCACAAATGCTCTTTATCGGTGACATCGTGTAGGGAGCACAATTCCCGGATTTGCTAAGGCTAATTTTCTTTGCTGGAGTTTTCCAAGAGCCCTCTCCTACCATGAAAATGAGGAGACTATCTCTTACCATCACTGGTAAGGAGGGATAAGGGAAGGCAAGGGCAGGGAGGGGGGAAAAGAGTCAATTGAGAGTGTGGTATGTAGAATATAGATGCACCAAAAATATCTCCCAAAGGCTTCAAGCACTCTTGGCTAAGGTGAGTGTTTTGGAATGGTTTTCCATAATTTCCACATCCTTAGTGGAGAAACATGCCAAAATATCCTTTGTTTTCACTTTAAACTCATAAAAGGAATTCAGATTAAGAGGAAAACGTGGAATCATGTCAAAAAATGTAGAAAAAAGTTAAGAAATGTTTTCATTGCAATTAAGACAATTGCTTTTTAGCTATAGACAGTTGTTGTTTAGACAATTGTTTTCATGTTGATTTCTTGGGCCATAGCAGGTAGGAAAAATGTTGCAAATAAATGACTGATGACGTTTTAGAACGTTTTTCTCTTTCCAATTGTATGCTACATGCAGATTTTGGAGAAATCTGTTGCTTGTAGCACCTCTTCAAAGTCGAATACGTTTATTAAGAAAATAGCTTGCTACGACGGTTCTGTAAGGAGTTTCACGAGGCCCCCTTAAATTATTATACGCACCAACCTTCTCACACCCCTCGATTCCTTCTATATAAGATCCTTCATCCTTGTGCCTCAACCATTCGACTCACTCCTCCCCCACCGTTTGTATTGCTCACACGTACAAATATCCTTGCTCCACCACCCTCTTCTATTGTTTTTTGTTTTTTATAAGGGCATCGTGAAATTGTTATGGATGGCTATCACATACTTGCAAGGTATGTCCAATGTATGGCATCAAAACAATCCATTTTGATGAAATCTTCTTCATTGAACCATTCGTTAAATATCAAGAGTTGTGCATTAGGGTTCGAGGGTGTTTTCCTAGGAAAAGACAATTATGATATCTTGTAACCTACAGTATTGTGAAAGCGTTGTTTATTTATTTATTCATTATGTGGAACCCATCACAAATGTAATAGAATAGATTAAATAGATTGAAAGGTGGATTGGTTTGTTGGTTGAGTTAATAAAAAAGTAATTCCAGAAAAACAAACATATCATTATGTATATATTATTTCCTTGAAAGTTGTGTTTCTATTGCAACCCCAACAACCCCCACTTGCGTCCTTTCTAACATGAAGAGAAAGATTTGAATGAACTGTTTTCTTGTGATGTGGTACAAATGAATAAATATACCTATGAAAGGTTTTATTTATGTCTTCTAGTATCAATTCTAAAAGATAGTTGTGTTTGTTGTCTCTAGAAATATTCTATGGTGTTGGGATTTGTTGAGAAGGTTACACCTCAAAGGCCCTGTTTCCACGAGGCCTAATCTTGATCGAGTGAAACTGACCAATGGTGGAATGAGTAGTAGCTCGCAAAAGGGAGCCAAGAGGGTGGTAGTTTCCATTCGAACCATTTGTAAAAAGAAAAAAATCCACATGAATAGAGTTCTTTACGATATTTACATGAGAAAATGGAATTAAGACTCGAAAGAAATCATGTGTATTAGTATAACGTTTTACCCATTATCATGAGGATTGTTCCCCTTTCATGAGCATTGCAGTTTTGGACGTGAGTTGCTTCTTTCACGTGAGGAGTTCAGACTTGTGATATTGTTAGATAACATGGAAATGTTTTTTTTCAGAGGAAGGACTACGAAAATTTGCGATCATCCGAAGTGGTATGTTTTTCCAGCTTTCAGGTGTTGCTGCCACAGCAGCCGCCCAGTACTGTAGAAGTCTTGTTGCAGCGAGCAATGGCTGGCACGGTTTGTCAAGCTGGCATCGCCAACGTCAGCGCACCACCTAGAGGGGGTGTACCGTTGCTCCGATTTTGCTATTAATTCTTTAATACCGCTGTCTGGTTAGGTGGAGGCGTCTTGGCGACGCAGTGCGCGATGCCTCGCAAATTCTTGCGAGTTCGCCAAAACTCCTTTTCAGAATCGAATGGGAAATCAATGGGTTCCGCCGACTCATCATGGTCTTATCGTCTTGAAATCCTACGTGGCGGGGTTCCGTCCGTCTGGGAAACGTCTGAAGTGCGGCAAGGCGAAGAATCAAAGCTAAGACCCACAATCATGAACTTCGTTTCTAGATCTGATCGGAAAATGGTTTTACTTGATCGTATCAATCATCCACGGTCAAGGACAGCATTCAAACCAGTTTGAAATCTGTCGAAATGACACTTGCCGCTTGACGTCGCTCCATTCCGGAGCTGCGCAGCGGGGGTGTGGCCCATCGGAGTAGGATTCGCGCCCGCAAAATCGGGACGTTCAGCCGCCGATGTCGGAAGGGGTACATCTGCGAGAATTGCGGACTCGGCAGCCAGGCCCGCCAATTTGATCCGGTTCCCTCTCGATTACAGAATCACAATAGAATCATAATTTAGGCGCGAAATCGATGAAACCCTAGAATCAACAGCAAAATCAGAGCGCAGGTTCACCCCCGGAAGCGCCTCCCTTCCCCCCCCCCGCCCCCCTTCCCCTGT
>SZWC01007010.1:69347-97830 GCA_023375785.1 Penium margaritaceum
GGGGGGGGCATGATGATCGTCCTAGAGTGTAGCTCATACAAGATGAGAGGGAAAACAGGTCTGACGTGGAGAGATGGGTGTGTCAACGAGTGTGCAATGCCAACATCTACTTACTTGGGAGGGCTACAAACACACCCCGCGAGAGGAAAAAAAAAACGGAGTGTTCCGTCCCATGAAGTAGCTGACGCGATCAGAGTGAAAGGCGTGAAGGCAGAGACTGCGTGCAAGCTCTGCTTGTGGCAACCAAGACTTGAGGACATAGTAGACACTGGTTTTTTGGCAAAGGGCGAATACCCACCAACGGTAAGGCATGGGACGTACTGACCTAGAACACTCAAGGTGTCATGAGCCAAGGGGCTCATGAAATTCGCATGTCTAGCTCTGATAGGATGAGAGGTACAAGAGTCAGAGGTGGAAAAGGGTTGTGAGCAACACTCACATCTCTTGAACTTCGTTCCATCTTCTTAAACAACTTTGTTTCATTTCCTCATAGGTCCTACAAGCTACCTATTGCCGTGGGTTACGGCTTGTTTGTGCGGACTGTGGCTACCTAGAGCATAGTCATTTTTACCACGTGATTGTGTCAACCCTGGTTTCCTGGGTAGAAGTAGTTAGGAAAAAATAGTAATTTTACCATGCGGTTGTGCCATCCGTGGTGATGTAGAGAAATAGAAAGCAATCTTTTAGTTGTCCCACCGATCGTGACAGTGAGTGTACTAAAAAGGGACGATACCTCCTCGAGTTCTTAAGTGATGCTTACACAAGGTGTACGTCACAGTTACACATAGCAACGGTATCGCAGGTGTTGGGTCGTCCACGACAAACAAGGACAAAGTATTGAAAACTTAGCACATCCCCGGTGGACTCCGAATTTTTTAGGCCGCCATCATGAGCACGGTAGTCAAGCCAATGACATGAGTGTCGCTGAAGGCAACCCGAAGAACACTCAGCAAAACCACAAAGTGTGGAAGAGCCAACAGAAGTACTTGGTGAGCACGTCAACCACTCCTTAAAGACGGATAATGTGCTCATAGAAGACCACCCAAACATGGACCATGACGAAGAGCACAACGTCGACGATGACGGAGGCCACAAGAATTTCGATTATGGTCACAAGAAAAGGATGAGATTGTTTCTTTAGAAGGACAAGGTTCTTGCTCAATGTGAAGAAGCCGCGAATAGTATCGAGGCTGCCGACGGTAACAAAGGTGCCGAAAGCAAAAACATGGAAATCTATCGCAAGCACGAGCTGGATGACACTCCAGCAAGGAAGTTCTAACCTATTGTGAGAAGGTCCTTGAGGCAGCCATCAAGTCGGTGGGACAACCCTAGATCAACATCAATATCTGAGGTGCGGTAACACTCGCAGGTGTAGGGGCGGACCCGTTCTTATGACGTTGAGCGATAAGGTGCCTCTACAACTACTATGGCATGGTCGCAAAAGATGGCTTCCTCCGGAAGCTGGGGCTTCTTCATGGTGTGTACACAAATCGTACGCTCCTCCAATGGGCAAAGATGCACGGTCAGTGAGAGGCCATTGCCAGGCTCTGACGACATCAGAACTCAATGCGACCTTCATTAACTTGCTCATCTACGTCACATAACATAATAGACCTCAACCAGGACCATCAGCTTCAACGTCTTGCTAAGCACGAAGTGACCCTGTGTTGTATTGAGGCGAACAAAGCATTAAAGAGCATCATTTGGGTGTGAGTGCAGGATTGGTTGGAGCGCACAGTTGCCATTCATGGCACCATTAGTAACAACGAGGACTTGCTAGCCTCTACAACCTAGAGACCGGTTATGGACATGTCCTTCTTCTATGGTTTAGAGATCTTCGAAAAGCACATGAAGCTAACTGATTACACCATGAAAGACACGGCCTTCGACAAGGAGCTCTACCACAGCTTCACGTTACTCGGTTCACACTATGGCTCACTGCCTTGAAGCTACTGGTGGTGGACAAGAGATTGCGGCATTTTCCCTCCCCATAATACCACATGGATATGGTGCTGCTAATGGCAGCAGACAATGCCGTGTACAGGGTCGTGGCTGCGGTAATGAGCTCGGCGGTTGGAATGGACAAGGCCTTAGTACGGGTTTTTCCCACCCCTGAGTGATTCCAATGAGGTAAAATCCGTAGAGAAATGGGCAATGAGTGTACACTGATTTTTTTAGATGAGTGTGTAAGGAAACTCAAAATGGGTTCAATGCGTTCAAGTTTCTGATTTTTTGCTCCTTTCTCATTGAGCCACACTCTGCACTTTCTGGCTGCCATTGTCCATGAAACCTCGCATCGCAGGACAAGACGCACAATCATAGTGGCTTAGTGGTGACAATACCGACCACTGTGCAAGAATCATTTGACGTGGTAATTGGTGAAAACCATGTCAAGGTGATCAGTACAATCACGTTTGCTACACATTTGGTCATTGATTTTGACGGAGTCAATTTAAACACTGGAAGGTACTCATCAAATTCACACTCAGGAACAAGATGTGGACATGAGTGGGTAAACCATTTAATTGTTGGCGTCAGCAAAACAGAGTCCGAATTTACTATAAACTTGGCTTGCCGACGTCAAGCCCTTTTCACGAAACAAATCGGAGGTTGACTGATGATGCATTTCAAAGGACACCCAACAAATGCTCCTCCGGACATGGTGGCTCACGTATGAGGATATGGCTTGTTTATTTTCCTTGGCCTTACGTGAGACGTGGGCTTGAAATGCAAGTCATCCAATTGTGTATTTCTTCTGTGACAGCCATGCGATATTGTTTTTGGTATTTTTAAGTAAAATTCTTATATCAATTCCTATATTCAATGTAATAAATCCTATTGACATGTTTCATGTGGCTCTAGGGAATCTTTGGTAGAAACAAGGCTATGATGTGCTTTGAATCAAAACACTTGATACTCTAAAATGGGTAGTGTCGTTTATCTTGAATCTGAGTATGGAATCGTCACCGATCCAATTAAAGGTCCATGTTAGCTTGTCCATAATGCAAGTCAAGGGTTGTTTCAGCTAAGGTTGTAGATTTTTCTTGGCTCACCTATAGAAAGTGGAGGAGAATTTGAAGGAAGATATACCACAAGAGATCCAATCTCTGTTGGTAGAGTTCATAGATGTCTTTTAGCATCCAACGGCTGGGCTTCCAGAAGAACAACACATGGGCCACATGATTCCACTGTAATATGAGGCAACTCCTCCAAATAGATCCATGCATTACCTTACTCGGCCAAAAATGCAAGAGGCCAAAGGCTTGATCAAATAATACATTGCAAAAGGATGGATGGAATGGAGAAGACAGTTGAACTGTAACGATTTCGACGGAATCAATGGCCGACTAGGCCAAAACCGTGGTGCTTGAGGATCTATGACCCTCAAGCCACCTTGTCTCACCATCCACAGTCCCAGGTGCCCCCGCTCGAGCCACGTGGCTCCTCCGACCGGTCGGCGTGGCACTGCCATGCTACATGTACAGTGCATCGACCCTTTTTGTGAACAATAGATGTGGTGATTTACCCATGTACGTAGGCTAGCGGGTGCTAAATAAGCTGATGGTAAGAAATAGATTCCCCTTACCTTGGGTCAAGGACATTTTTTATCAAATCCAAGGAGCAAAAGCCTTTTTCTCTTTAAAAGTTTTCTAAAAATACCATAAAATCCATATCTTGGAAAATGATGTGCCAAAAACAATGTTTTGGATGAACATGTGACATTATCAGTTTCAGGCCCGGCAACCTTCTAAGAAGAAAAAACTGTGCGCTTGCTCAACGACTTGATTTGTTTATCTTGGATTTTTTGGATGATGTATTGGTATTCAATGGAAGAGTAGATAGAATAATTATGCAAATTCCTAACGATCATCAGGAAGGAAAAGCATAAGAAGCTTCATGCAAAAATGAGCAGGTATGAGTTTTCACAAGAGGAGCTAGACTACATTGACACATTATCGATAAGGACTATATCCATGTCAACACACAAAAATTCCAAGGCATAGCGGATTGGTAACACGCAGAGTACGTCGGGTACATTCGGTCTTTTTTTGACCTTCCAAAACATATATGCCAGTTGCTGCAAGAGTATTCGACATTGATAGCTTTGCTAACCAAGCTCAATAAATCATATGTGCATTGTGAACGGACATCTGACTGTGAGAACATTTTTCTCAACATCAAATAAGTTTTGTCCACAGCACCCATCCTCACTCTTTAAAATGTATCGCAACTGTGGGAGGTATAATATAATGTGTTTGTTGTAGGAATCAGAGTAGTCCTCGTGCAAAATGGCCGTCCTATCATGTATTAGAGCTAGAAGTTAATCCTTGCTAAGATGTGATACACAAGTGGCGATGAGGAACCCCTCGATGTGGTACACGCTTTCTATATGTGGCCTTCGTACCTCAAGGGCGTAGAGGGGAGTGTGACAATTGCGACTGAAAACGATTTGTTGGTGATTTCTAAACGTAACCGAAACAATCAACATGGAAAGAATGTTGAAATCAATATATGTGCCAAGTGTTTTTTTGCGTGGGAGAACCAGCCAAGACAGATAAACCTGACCAGGCGGATCCTCTAATCCGACAACCCATGGAAATGAAAGCAACCACTCAGGTTACTGAGTTTTTCATGGCCATTGCAATAGGCATAATGGAAAAACATGATCCCCGTCACCTCTGCGGAAACCACCTGTAATAGCCGTGGGCTATTTTGCGACTAACTTCTGAACCCAAAACGTAGGCCCTCAGAAAGTGTAGTCCAAGGAGGAGGGGCGAATGGTCGCCTCAGCCATTTTGGCTGAGACGAACCGCGCCACAATGGGCATAGTCGTCATAGGGCATTTTTGCAAACATGCATCCTAAAACCCTATCGTTCCACGTGGCATTGCCACGCTGGAATAGGACCCTAGCACCAAGCTAAGAGTGGAGGAGTGACGCGATGGATTTTCCATCGCGGCACTCCTTTCACCTAGAACCCGGCCAGGGACATTTTCCAGGCTAGAGTCGAACCAGACTCTAGCCTATTACATGTTTCCGGGCTTTGGCTCCTCGAAACCAGAGCCTCGAGTACCCAAAGTACTTGATAAATATTTAGCGACCATTTTTAACCATAAAAATGGTCCGTACGCTACATTCCTGCCCCTTTGCTTTGAATCGTCCCGGTTCGTCTTTGCTCACGGAGGTTTGATCATCGCGTACTTCATGATGCAAACCATGCAACAAGAATCACAAACAAGATCACAAGTGTGAACTCTTGTCATCCGCAACACGGTTGCGTCACGTTCACGCACAATCAACCACACACTTGTGGTCTTTGTGATTATGGTCAATTACGCACAACATGTAGTGTTGATCGCGTGATTCCTTGGCTCTTGCCAAGATGAGACACGTACAATCCTTGTACGTTCTTCACAAGTGTTGGTGAGTCTTCCCCGAAGACTCATCACACATGTGTATCGATGGCATGGTCGATGCCTTTTCGGACGTACATTGTCATCAGTGTCTTGCCAGTTTGGAAGAGGGTACATAGAATAAATTTTCCCACATTCCTTGTGGTACGTGTTCAGCAAACTGTTGTGGTGACGCCTCCTCCCCCTTTGCAAGGAGCGTCCCTGCGACCATTTAACCGGGCGTCCCCGCAACAACTGTCCAATTCCACACAACACTTCCTATGTCGTTCGGACATGATCTCTTCCAAGGGGTTGTTGCCAAGGTGGTACCTCCCCGCAACATTATCAACAGGTGCAATCCAAGATCTGGACATCAGTCCTCTCGGTTTGCAGCCACGTGTTCATGACCACGCGTAGGTCTACTAGACCTCTTTCAGCACCCGTGGATTGGTTGGCTGAACTCAACCAAGCTCCACCAAGCCCATGCAACTTGCATGCTAGCTGGTATCTTAGGGTTGGGAGGCACCAAAGTCCTAAGACATGGTTGCTGATCACACTTGGATTTTCTTTCAAAGATTGCACCCATCTTTGAAGGAGGCGGCATTGGTCGTCTGGCACNTGATCTCTTCCAAGGGGTTGTTGCCAAGGTGGTACCTCCCCGCAACATTGTCAACAGGTGCAATCCGAGATCTGGACATCAGTCCTCTCGGTTTGCAGCCACGTGTTCATGACCACGCGTAGGTCTACTAGACCTCTTTCAGCACCCGTGGATTGGTTGGCTGAACTCAACCAAGCTCCACCAAGCCCATGCAACTTGCATGCTAGCTGGTATCTTAGGGTTGGGAGGCACCAAAGTCCTAAGACATGGTTGCTGATCACACTTGGATTTTCTTTCAAAGATTGCACCCATCTTTGAAGGAGGCGGCATTGGTCGTCTTGCACATGCAATTTTCGTCAACGTCCATCATTAGACACGACAATGCTCCGACCTAGATGATCTTGGTTTCAACCATCATCTCCTCATTTCTGTCTGAAATGGGTACCGTAGGCTACCGTTCAGGTCCTTGTCAAAAGCACACTGCTTTTGAGCTAAGTTAGCTGAGATAACCGATCTCAACGACCATGGATTCAATCCACAAACAAAGTGTTCATCGTATGGTATTCACCCAACGGGTGTACCATGATCACAATCATTGCGGTACAAGTTGGAAGAACACCTTTTGGGTGTCAATTCTATGTGATTGTGATCGAACGCTTCCGAATCACATCCGGTGATCCTGGAACAACTAGTTCCGAAACCCTTTTACGATTTTGTAACCGCATGCAAGGGTTCCATTCGAGAACCCATCAATGGATTGTGTTTGCCAAGTTGTAACAATCTGTGTTGCTTCAATATCTTCTATTGTGTACATTCAGTACCTCCACTCAATAGAGTGTTTTCCATATGCCTCGTCCGAGACACTTGTGGAGGGGATCGCCCTCATTGAAGACATCCCGGCAAACATCCACCATTGTGGATACCACCGCAGCGACATCCAAAAGTGTATTGTACTTGCGTTCGGCAATGTACTTCAATTGAACCATCCCTAAAACCAAGGGGCTTGAGTCGCTTCACCATGACCTTTCGGGTCAGTGAAGCATGGTTTGACTACACCATAGTCATTATGATCTCTCTCGAAGATTGGTTTTGTTCCGAAAAATTGGATAGCAGGTGCTACACCATGCCTTGGTATGACCGGAATCCATCTGCATGATGTTTGAAGAGTGTGACGTACACAACTAGTGTACCGTGTCACGATGACCTCAACTTTGAGACGTTTCTCAAAATATCAAAAGAATCTGATGAGAAATATCGTTTCTCAAGGTCCATCTTGAAGAGTCCCTTCACATCAATATTTTTGACACACTGATCATTATTATACCTCTGTGTTGGTTATGACTCGTGTGGTCGGTCGGACCACCAAGATGTAGGTGCTAACACACTGTTAGCATAAAGCTGCCGGCTTATAGATCGTCTCCACGTTCATAAGATTTGATCGCAAAACCTAGACCTTGACGTGATCCCAACTATGTCGTAGTTGGTTTGTAGGAATCTATGAGATCGTCATAGTTCTCAGGACCACCATTAGTAGAAAATGAGTGTCGCTCATTTTCTCTGAAATGGATTTTCACCGAATTGTGGATGAATTTATGTCATCGATATCAGTTCACGACCTTTTGTCTATCAATGTCAATGAAATTTTCACTCACCGAGTGATGATATACTGAAGTTGTCACCTTCAGATTTTTTCACTTTCGACGTTCGGTCAATCTTGTCATACATAAGAGAGTGACTCTTCCAGTCTTCGACCACCGCACTACGGCGTCTTTGACCGTTGAGGACCCATGGAAGAGTCTCTGCCCCTCTCTGGTGCATTTACAACCTCCACTGACAATCATCCTTGTCTTTGAACACGTTGTCGATACACTCATGTACCTTTTTGTCGTCGGTACCAGTCGGGTACCACGATTTATATCTATCACTCACCGAGTGATAAGATTTCAAAGGTTTCATCATTGAGTATTTATTAAAAGGTATCATCCTTGACACGTTCAATCACGGACCAATGTTTGTATCGGCCATGACTAATGATGCATAGAACCTCCGAAAGGTACTGATGCATCCAGTACACACTGTGTACCGGCAGCATGATGTCAATCCTCTAGGATTAAAGTCGGCGTACTAACACACCTTTGTTCAACATCTCATGACATAGTCATGACACTGGCTTAGTCATCAAACGGTCACATCGGCCTTTGAACATTGTAGCGCAAATGGGGTGTGTCTATTGTAAAACACGTTTTGTGCCCTCCAAACCACTTGTTTGGTGAAATGGTGTCGCCATTTTCTATCCAAAACATCACCTGATATCGTCAGCTTCATCAAATATCACAAAACCGTTGTGATCATTCGTCCATCTAACTTATCCATAACTTGATGTCATGATCGACGCACCAACAATTAGTGGATAGGGGTTTTTGTGCATGTCGTGCACGTTTTCCACGCATGCCGTGTATCCAAGTTCACAAGACTGAAGTACCATGGTATGAATCGCATACCTTGACCTATTGAAAAGCGGTTTGTCTCCAGCACTTGGTCATGCGCTCTGACCTCCTGCGGTCATGCAAGTCGTGCAAGCCGTGTTTTTGGAACTGGTGCTCAACCGACGAGGCTTTTGTAGCACGTTCCATCTACGGATACGGAGGAGTTCGTCCACCTTTAACATGGTCCAAATCTGAGGAAATCGTCCTCGTCACACATGTAATTTATCCGTTTGAATTTTGGTTTGTACTTCTTTCAGAAGTATCTTCTCATACTGCTGTCGACAGGGCGAAGTTTTCAACTTTCAATGATCGTCACAGTCGGTGACAACCGAGACCGCTGTTTTTTTGTTATGCCGTTTGGACATACATCTGATCACCATAGCCGTCTGTGATTGTTTCTAGCCATGCCTGTCGATTCTTTATTCGAGGAATTCGACGGTATGACCATCCTCGACGTCGTCGAGATGCCTTGCAAACGTCATCCAACGTATTTTGGCGCTTCAAACAATGTGCTCGACCCGCTTGTCCCTAGAACCATTTCTACGCATAGATCGTATGCTTTCGTTTGGTGGTCTATCACAAACTAGCCTGTCGAGGCAACGAGTTGGCTAGTTCTTGCTAGTTGATCCAACGAGGTGCGATCGGCACCCATGTTATTGATGCATTCGGCATCCTATAACATGTTCTATACCATCAACACTAGCATATCTAGTCCAATCAGAACTCATGTCCATAGTGCGTTTGGCACTCGCATCACTGATGCATTTGACACCCATGACAAAAGTGCAACCCGTAGCTCTTATTAATCGTGCAATCAGCATTGATGACAATAGTGCATTTGGCACTTGTGCAATTAGTCTTAATGAAAACAGTGTATCGGCACGCGGTTTTACCTCCGCACTCGTCGGTCATACATTCAACGCTCATGAGAACTGTGCGTTTGGCACTTGCGTGAATGCTACGATTGCTTTTTTCTATGTTGGTCATATTCCGAGTGCAACCGGCACTTGTCAATCGACCATCACGCGTGGATTTTCACCATCGCGTTTGTGTTTGGAGTGCGATCGGCACTCACATTCTTGTTTTGTTGAAATCCATTCACAGATGACTTATCCAACGTTCTTGGTGCAATCGGCACCCACGTGGATACACAATCTGTACTTGTGTTGGTCATATCTTCGTAGACCATGACCAGTGCGTTCGACACTAGCATCGCGGATGCTTTCGGGATCCCTGTTTAAAGTGCAATTGGCACTTTTTCAGTGGTGTGTTCGACACTGATTTTTTTTTTTTGCAACCAGCACGTGTGCTGTTGCCTGTAGTGCAATGGGTATTTATGTCGATGATGTGGTCGACGCCCGTGTGACCGTGCAATCAACGCTCATTTTGTGTTGTCTGCACATTTTGTATTCTTACGACAAATAGGAGAGACATTGAGTGGTTACAACACGTTCGGTGTTTTCTTCTTTTTTTTTCATTGAGAATTCGTCTCAATGGATGTCACCGCTGTGGTTCTCCAACCCGGTGTACACTGTCGTGGCTCTTTTGCGCACACAAAATTTGTTTAGTGCATGTACAACCTGCGTTGAGCCATGTCGTGGCGTTGAAAGGTCAGCCCTTCCGGGTTTTCTCACAAAATACCCCAAGCTTTGAGGTTTACCCACAAACATTTAGGCACTGTCGGTGCTAAATTTCTTGCATTGAAGCATCTTCAAGTGAATGTCGTTCACGATACAGAAAACTGTAGGTTTTCCTGTTCTTTTTGTGGTTTGGAACGGACAAAGAAAATCAGGACTCCTGAATTTTCAGAAGAGCTCATCCAGAGCTTGTAGTCTTTTTTGCGTCGAAACGCGTGGGCAAATTGACCATCACTTGGGTTCGACCACAAAAGATGTCACCGTCTGAAACGTTTCTAAAGAAACGGGTATCGTGGACTTCCTCAACTTGAGGATTCATGATGAAAAAAAAACCAGGAGGAACGTCTGGCACGTCAAGTGCCCACCCTTTTATTCATGTTTCCTTGTGATACTTGGAATCTTCCAAGCGTCACCTAGTGGTGTGTCGGGAAAACTGTCGGTTTTCCCCTTTTTCTATGAACAGGATAATAGTTTAAGGAAGCAATTGAGAACTTCTCAAATGGAGAGCTCAGACTGAGCTGCATGCTGGTTTTGACGACGGTCAAAACCGGGTTCAAACGAGGATGTTATCTCCGTTTTCCATGAGCCAGCTATCAGGCCTGGAAAAAAAGGATGGTTCCCGACATTCGCTCTTCGCTTTCAACTTGGCATACGACCGGCTGCGCCACTTGCGCACGACATGGTTGGCCAAGTTGATATACAACACGCTAAGCTGCTGTGTTCCATGTCCACGTTCTGGACATGAGTGGACGAGAGGCAGGAAGCTTCCTCCTCCCCATCCTTGGGCCGTCGGCCCATGTGAGAGGGGGGGGGAGGAAGAGGGGAGCTCGCCCCTCTCCTCCCTCTCGGGCCGTCGGCCCAAGTGAGGGGGGGAAAAGGGGGGGATCGCCCCCTTTCTTCCCCTCGGGCCGTCGGCCCGCGTGAGATGGGGGAGGAGAGGGCGAACGTCCTCTCCCCTCCCCCTTGGGCCGTCCTACCACGTGAGGAGGGGGGGGGGTGCGGGAGAGAGGGGATCCCCTCCCTCTCTCCTCCCCCGTCGGTGCTCAAGGAGGGAGGGCGGGAGAGGGTGTATCCCTCTCTCCTCCCCGTCAACGCAGTCGGCGCACAAGGAGGGGGGGGTTGGGGAGAGAGGGTCCACTCCCTCTCTCCTCCCCGCTGGCGCAGTCGGCGCATGAGGCGGGGGGGGGGGGGGCGACTCGTCCCCTTCCCCCCCCTTGGGTTGTCAGCCCGCAAGAGAGGGGAGGGGAGCGGGAGACGCCCCCTCTCCTCCCCCATGGACCGTCGGCCCTCAATGGGGAAGGGGGAGGGAAGGAGAGGGAGGATCGCCTCCTCGCCTCCCCCCTTGGGCGGTCGGCCCTTGTGAGGGGGGAGGGGGGGAGAGGGGGAGGTCCTCTTTCCTCCCCCGGCTGTTGGGCCTCAAGAGAAGGGGGGGAGAGGGGAAGACGTCCCCTCTGCACCTTGGCGCCGTGGGGGGGCTCGTCCCTTTCTTCCCCCTCAGCAAAATCGTCGCCTACGAGGGGGGATGGTGGGCATCGCCTGACGGGCAGCATTTTCCCTCCGCTTTTTTTTTTTTTTTTCGCGGCCTGCCGGACTGCTCGGTCTGTCGGGATGCTCGGTCTGCTCGTGCTCGTTCTGCCGGGCTGCTCGGTCTGCTCGTGCTCGTTCTGTCGAGCTGCTCGGTCTGCTCGTCCTCGTTCTGTCGGGCTCTTGGCCTGTCTGGCTCTCGAGCGAGCGAGACAACTCGCCTCCAACGGGGACGTTTTGTCACGACAACACNTTTTTTTTTTTTTTTTCGCGGCCTGCCGGACTGCTCGGTCTGTCGGGATGCTCGGTCTGCTCGTGCTCGTTCTGCCGGGCTGCTCGGTCTGCTCGTGCTCGTTCTGTCGAGCTGCTCGGTCTGCTCGTCCTCGTTCTGTCGGGCTCTTGGCCTGTCTGGCTCTCGAGCGAGCGAGACAACTCGCCTCCAACGGGGACGTTTTGTCACGACAACACAACGCAAGCACCTGTATCGACGGTCGGTCGATCTTCGTTTTTTTTTCTTAGGAATTCAATCGACGGACGAACTCATTCGTCAAGTCGATCGAACGGACAGCGGAAGTCGATTGGCTCTGATGCCAATGTAACAGCCGTGGGCTGTTTTGCGACTAACTTCTGAACCCAAACCGTAGGCCCTCAGAAAGTGTAGTCCAAGGAGGAGGGGCGAATGGTCGCCTCAGCCATTTTGGCTGAGACGAACCGTGCCACAACGGACATAGTCGTCATAGGGCATTTTTGCAAACATGCATCCTAAAACCCTATCGTTCCACGTGGCATTGCCACGCTGGAACAGGACCCTAGCACCAAGCTAAGAGTGGAGGAGGAGTGACGCGATGGATTTTCCATCGCGGCACTCCTTTCACCTAGAGTCCGGCCAGGGACGTTTTCTAGGCTAGAGTCGAACCAGACTCTAGCCTATTACATGTTTCCGGGCTTTGGCTCCTCGAAACTAGAGCCTCGAGTACCCGAAGTACTCGATAAATATTTAGCGACCATTTTTAACCATAAAAATGGTCCGTATGCTACACCACCTTAAGAGATGATACACTATAATGCTTCTGTAAACAACTTTCAAATGGGATACTATGTGGACTATGGACTCATAGACTCTATAAAAGGTGGAGACCTTGGGAGTTTACTGGCATGGGGAGCAAGACATGGAGAGCGGGTAATTGTGTCAAACTTGGGACATCTTCCATTGAAGATTGTCTCCCCGTTCCACGACCCACCAGAGGCAGGTCATGTCGGACCGCAAAAGACAGGACGGGCACTCTTAAAGCACTATTGGTGGGCAAGATCAAGTGTCAATTTCTGATTGTATTGTATAACATGCAAGCCATGACTTCAAAACAAGGCTAGTAACATAAGGCATGCTAGACACCCCCAGTAACTTCCAATTTTTGGGACAACATGGGAGTGCACCAACGTGGACTTTACTATCGGTCTTTTGGACAAGGCTCGTGGGCACTGTGAAATACTTGTGGCTGTGGATCTTCTAACAAAGCTGGCACCTTTCTTTTTTCACCAACACTTTTATGAATTTATATGATACCGTTTGCCTCCTCTTCATGTGTATGGTGAAGTGCCACAGTTCTCTACTCCGTATTATCTTAGATCAAGATAGAATTTAGCTAGTAGTATGGTAACGAGTCTTAAACATCATCTGCATTCAACCCTCAAACAGACGGATAAACAGAGCGTATGAATCGTACTTTGGAGTAGATGCTCCGCATGTACGTGGACCGCACCATGAATGCACAGGAAAAACTCCGAGTACTGGCCGAGTTTACAATGGACAACTTGACAAAGAAGTCCACACAAGTCATGCTTCTTGTGTTTAACATTTTTTGGTATCCAATCATGCCCTCCTCAATGGTGAGGATTGGGAGCACACAGGGATAGGTTCACTCTGCTCAAATACTTGTCGAGCGCATAGTCTCCTTGTTACAGGAGGCAAAGGGTCATCTTCAAGTGGCTTGGCATCGACAACATACAAACGCCCACAAAATTTACTGTGAGGTCTTGTTTTATAATTAACGGCAAGGTGTTGCTTAGAGATGAGAACCTTTGGTTGAATTCGCCGTGGAAGTAAAAAAAACTAATACCGAAATGGATAGGGCCATCCACCATTACTGTATGCATCAGGCTAGAGGCAAACGACTTGCTACATTTAACGAGTACGAAGATAGATGACTTTTTATGTGAGTCTACTAACTCCATGCACAGTACAAGGAAACATTCACCCACTGTTGGTAGTTCTCGCTGACAACCGCCACTAGGAGGTCCTTCGCCTACTCCAAATCCAAGAGCGTACACTTTAGACATAGTTTGGTGGAGTGAGCTGGCATCTTGTAACAATTGAGGAGTTGCTAGGACACCACCTAGATGCAGATGTAGTGAATAATCTTTCTACTGTGTGGTGTTCATGGATAGCAATTATAGGAGATTGGGGACGTCCAACATGGTTGCTGCGCATATGCTCTAGACTGAAGGGGTTAGGTCCCTAGCTATGTATACTGACAAGCTGCAGCTTAGGTCCAAAATCCATGCATGTGTTCATGTTTAGCTGGTGACTAAAATTGGAAATTTTCTTTCACAATGCTGAGGACTCACTGCCCGAAACTCTTGTTATTCATGAACCAGGATGGTTCATAATATGTGGGGAGGAATGTTGCGGGAGAGTCAGTTTGGACCTTCCAATCACACGGGGGGAGGGGGGTAGCCGGTGACCACCCCTCGCCAAAACAAGGGCTGGCCACTGGCCAGCCCTTGTTTCCCACTCAGAGACCGTTAGCCAATTGGCGACCAGCTGGCTAGATGGCCGAAGCCTGGTGATGTGACTCGCCGGCCACCACCCGCCCAACCACCAGTCACCGATCGAGCAGGTGGCTCGATCAGCGGTAAAGAGGCCGCGAGGGCCTCAAGGGTGAGACCAGTGGCCTTGTGCCCTTGTCTTCACTCACCCCTCCTTGTTGAGAGGGTGATCGAGGATTAGGGGAAAAAGCAAATGAGGGAGAAATGCACGACGGTGCGAAACCGATTCCTCGTAGGTATTGATTTTTTGCTGTCACATAACGAATGAAGTTATGGAGCCGCGTTTGATGAAGCGGCTCCATAGCGCAGCCCATTTCGCTCCATTGTCAACTAATGGGCCCCGACCACCGATCTCATCAGCCGTGGAGCCCTGCCGTTTTATCTCAGTGATGACAGGGCCCTTCGAACGGATCCTGCTTTTCAGAATCTCGACCCGGTGAAGTCCAGTGTTGTCGCAAGCCCTTGACCGACCAGAGAGAAGGCCGAGTCACCGGAAAAAATTTCTGGGCGTTCAACCTTGACATTCAAACTTCCTTTCTCAAGCTGGCTTGCCTTATTAAGACACAAGTTATATTTAGTGCTCGACAGCTAGATGATTTCTTTGCCAAACTGCAGACCCATGCAGCGGGCTGGTTTCTTGTCACAACGAGGAGTCACCAGCCGGTACAACAGCCGTCAAAGTCGATTCGCGAGGGTTTCCGACGGGCCCCCGCGTTGGTCGCCGCCGAAATCCAGGCTCCCTTGCTGATGGATCCGACAATGCAGGTCCTCGCGTTGGGACATCTCATAAACCCGGGTCCCTAGGTCAATTTATCCTATGTATATATATATATATATATGTATGGACGAAGTTGTTATATGCCCATGGTTGCCCGGGCATTTGCCGGGCCCCGCTACCACGGGGCCCGGCAAATGCCCGGGCAAGTAAAAAATTAAAACCCAAACCCATAGTGTAAGTAGGGGGTTTGCGAGTAAATTTGGGGGGGTTTGTTAGTTATGGCGCACGTGTGAGAGGAGAAAGGGAATCTGCCGGGCCACACTACCGCGGGGTCCGGCAGATGCTCGGGCAAGTAAAAAAATAAAACCCAAACCCCCTAGTGTAACTAGGGGGTTTGTCGTTTATTTTGGGGGGGGTTTGCGAGTTGCGGCGCACCCTTTTGGAGTGCGCACCTCAAAAGTCGCGACAATCACCCTGTCGCGACTTTTGGAGTTCGCACTTGCGACCTCCAAAAGTCGCGGCAGGGTGACTTCTGACATCGGCGATGCCAATATCATTTTTCGTCCACTTCGCCCTCGAAGTCGGCGAAATTCGACTTCGAGGGCGTGGGTACAGTTGTTATTTTTTTCGTTTTTCGCTCGCTCGACGAAAAACATGGGCACTGCGTGCGGGTCGTTTTCGACTATGGGCACCGCGTGCTGGTTGAAATCGACTTTGGGCACCGCGTGCGGGTCGAAATCGACTATGGGCAGCGCGTCTAAATCGACCGAAACGACGGGCAGCGGATCATTTGTGCCCTATATATATATATATATATATACATAAATATATATATATGTAACGGGCTGGATCTCCAGCTCCTGCTCTGAAGTCGTCGTCGGAGTTCGCAGAATGGCGTTCTCAGTCCGCGTCAGGGGTTTACCCCCTTCGCGAGACTGAGGGGAAATCCTCATCAACAACCCAGAGCAGGGAGACTCGAATATTTCGAGTCTCCGGAGGCCCATTTCCGTTTTTAACCAAACCCCTGGTTTTGGGATCCAAACCGGGGGTTTTTACCTCGAACTCGTGTGTTCGCACGAGTTATTCTGTTTGTTTTACGTCAAAGTTCGTCATAAACAAACTTCGAGTTTCGTTTTGTCGTTCTGGCACGAAATCGTCGCGTGCGAGGCACGCTGGTGATTTCGCGCCAGCTATTTCGACCTCCCCCTCGCTCCCCCTATCCCTCGTCCTCTCTTGCTCATTTGCAAGGAGGGCGAGGGGGGACGAGGGCACGAGGCCACGAGGCCTCGTCCTCGAGGCCCTCGTGGCCTCTCAGCCGCCGATCCGGCTGAGGCCGCGATCGGCGGCTGGCGACTGGCCGGCCGGTGGCCGGCCGGTCGCTTGGCCGGCCGCCGGCCGTCCAGCCGGCCGGCAGTGAGCTGGCCGACGGCCAGCGAATTGCTGGCCGCCGGCCAGCCCTCGCTGACGCGAGGGGTGGTGCGCAACAACCCCTCGCATCAGCGAGGAGGGAGGGCCGAACCGGCCCTCCCGCTACATTCCTCCCCACTTGTTATGAACCGTCCCAGTTCATGAACAACAAGTAGGATTGTCAGTCAGTGAGTCATCAACATTGTGAAAGAAAATTAATAATTTCAATCACCAGCTAAACATGAACACGTGCATGGTACTTAGACCTAAGCTGCAGCTTGTAGGTCAGCACGGCTAGCGGCCTCCCCCCTTTAGGCTGGAGCGTCCGCACGACAACCATGTTGGGCGTCCCCAACCTCCTATGGTCGCTGTCCATGAATGCTGCCCTGTGGGAATGTTGTTCACTTTTCCCGCGTTCAGGTGGTACCTCCTGCCACGCGTCGATCTGTGCGAGCTGCAAGCTCGCTCCAGTACTCGTTGACCACCCCTGTGGGCAACCGAGATTCGGGCTCCCANTTCATACTCGGCGGAAGTAGCAATCGGTATGCCACTGGCCCGATGCGTGCCACAATGGGAAACGGCCCAATCCACTTCGGTAGAAGTTTTCTTGCCCCTGGCGACTTCAACCGAAGGTTTTTAGTGCTAAGCAGCACTTTGTCACCGATGTCAAACGACACCTCCCGGCGACCTTTGTCGGCATATGCCTTTTGTCGCTGCCGAGCTGCTTGAAGGTGACCCTTCGCCTCCTGTAACAAGGAGTCGATGCGCTCGGCAAAGGCTTGAGCAGAAGGAACCTGTCCTCCTGTACTCCCACTCTTCACCAATGAAGAGGGTACCACTGGATACCGACCATTGTTCAACACAAACGGTGTGAACTGTGTGGACTCGTTCACCGAGTTGTTCACCGCAAACTCTGCCGGTGCTAGGAATTCGTCCCAATCATGCATGGCAGGGTCCACGTATATGCGGAGCATCTGCTCCAGAGTGCGATTCATGCGCTCTGTTTGTCCATCCGTTTGATGGTGAAACGCTGTCGACATTTGCGACTCGCTGCCGAAGTACTCGTGCATCTTTTGCCAGAACTTACTAGCAAATTTTTTATCTCGGTCGGAGATAATGCGCAACGGCAAGCCGTAGTACTTTATGACACCCTCAAAGACGAGACGAGCGGTCTCCTCTGCGTTCACGTCAATGGTTGTAGGAATGAAGTGTGTCATCTTCGTCAAAAGATCCACAACCACTAGTATTGCATCATGGCCACGGGCCGTGTCCGGAAGACCAGAAATGAAGTCCATGCTGACGCACTCCCATGGAGTCCCAGGAATGGGAAGCTGCTGGAGGAGTCCAGCAGGCTTCTTGTTACTAGCCTTATTCCGAAGACATGGGTCGCATGTCATGCAATACTTACGGACATTGAGACTCCATCCTGGCCACCAATAGTGGTCCGAGAGTGCCTGTCCGGTCTTTCGGGGTCCCACGTGACCTGCGACCGGCGGGTCGTGGAACTGGGAGATAACCTTTGCTCGAAGGTTTCCCGAGTTTGGCACAACAACTTGTTCTCCGTTCCAGAAGATTCCTGCGGCCTCCACCAAGCCGTACTTGTCCAGATTTTGAGAGTCTTGAAACCAAGAATCCACACAATATCCCATCCGGATCCTGTTTACAAAACCGTTGTAATGGAGAATCTCTCGTGGTGGTTTCCGCAGAGGTGCAGGGGGATCTGGTGGTTGTACGGTTGCTGTTGCAATGGCCATAAAACACCCACTGACCTCGGTGGTTGCTTTAATTTCCACAGGCTGTCGGCTTAGTGGATCGGCCACATTGATTCGTCCTGGCCGATATTCCCATGTGAACGAGAATCGACTCAGGTATTCGCTCCAACGCGCCTGTCGTCTTGACAGGTTCGGTTGCGTTTGGAAAAACACCAATGGATTATGGTCGGTCACGACTGTCACACCCCCTTTAGCACCCTCAAGGTAGCAACGCCACATCTTGAAAGCATGTACTACCGCAAGGAGCTCTTGATCCCCAGTCGTGTACCGCGTTTTTGCGGGTATGAGTTTCCGGCTCTCATACGCAACTGGGTGACCGTTCTGCATGAGGACGGCTCCAAGTCCCACTACCGACGCATCACATCAAACCTCCCACCGTTGCGATGGATCCGGAAGAGCTAGAACGGGCGCCGTGGAGAGAAGCTCTTTGACTTTGAGAAAAGCGTTCTCGCAATCAGATGTCCATTCCCAATGCACGTCTTTTCGCGTGAGCCTGGTTAGCGGTGCTACCNCGGATGCCGTCCTTGCCGACGATGTGTCCAAGGTATTCGAGCTCATCTTGTGCAAACTTGCACTTGCTCACTTTCGCATAGAACTTCTGTTCCCGAAGGATTGCAAGAACTTCACGCAGATGTTCTATGTGCTCTTCCATTGATTTGGAGAAAACCAGGATGTCATCCAGGTAAACCAAGACAAACTGTCCGAGTTGCTTGGCGAACGTTCGGTTCATTTCTCCTTGGAAGGTTGCCGGGGCATTTGTAAGCCCGAAGCATAACACTCGGAACTAATAGTGTCCCATGTGCGTTCGAAACACGGTTTTGGGCACATCATCTTCCGTGATGCGGATTTGATGGTACCCTTGAGACAAATCCAAGGACGAAAATACTTTTGCGCCTTGGAGTTGGTCAAAAAGATCCTCAATCCGCGGTAAGGGGAATCGATTTTTCACCGTCAGCTTGTTCAACGCCCGGTAATCTACGCACATGCGTAAACCACCATCCTTTTTGTTAAAAAAAAGGATCGGCGCACCGTACGGCGAGCTACTTGGCTCGATCCATCCTTTTGCAAGGTACTCTTTGATTTGGCGTTCGGCCTCTCGCCTTTCTGNTGGACTAAGGCGATACATGGGTCTGAACGGAGGAGTCGCCTCCGGTTGCAGCGGAATCGTGTGGCCCATGTGTCTTTCTGGTGGAAGCCCAGCCGGTGGGTATTGGAATACATCCGAGACCTCCGCCAATAGAGATCTGATCTCTTGTGGCGTGTCTTCCGTCACGTCGTCCTCCACTTTCTGCAGCTGAGCCAAGAAGTATCGACAACCTTGTCAAATACGTCTCTTGACCTGCATTGCAGACAAGCTGGCATGGACTTTGAGTCGGGTCAGTGATAATTCCGTACTCGGAATCAACGTAAAGCGGCGTTGTCCTTTTCGGAGGATCAAACGCTTTGATTCAAAGCACATTAGAGCCTTGTTCTCACGGAGCCAGGGATCGCCTAGCACCACGTCGAACCGGTCAAGAAGGTTGAGTACCTTCAACGTGACACTCTGTGTGTACCCTTGAATACAAATTTTCGCTTTACAAGTACCGATCACGGGTACCGTACGGTTGTCACAGACAACAACTGCGCCATTCGATGGCTCGTATTTCAGGCCAACCTGTCGGGTAAAGCCAAGGCTAACAAAAGAGTCGTCCCCTCCAGTGTCAGCCAGTGCGTTCACGGGAACACCAGCTAGGTGTCCTTTGAACTGCATCGTCATGTTGCCTCCACTCTTCCGAGTGAACAAAATCGACGACGGTAAGCCGAGTTTGTGATAAACACGGAATCTGTACGACGGGCGTCGCAACTCCCATAATTCACCCACTCGAGTCCACATCTTGTGGGCACGTGTGAATTCGGCCAGCACCTTCCAGTCTTTAAATGTCATTGGGTCGAAATCGTCGACTAAAGGTACTGCGAATGTGATTGAACTCATTGCTTTGAGGGCGTTTGCTTCAATCACTGTGTTACACAACTCTTGCACAGTGGTTGGTGTCGCCACCACTAAGCAGGTTCGGTCATGCATCTCGTCTGGTGATGCAAGATTTAGTGGGCAATGTCGATTAGCAAGTGCAGAATGAGGTTCAATGAGAGGGGAGAAAACAACAGAGAAATTTGAACTCGTAAAAAACTCAAATTGTTTAACATCCTCGTCTGAAAACATGAACTCACACTCGTGATCCAGTTTTACCCCTGAGTGGTCCCCACTGACGTCACTCAGGGGTGGGGAAAACCCGCCCCACGGCCCTGTCCGTTACCACGGCCGGGCCCATTGCCGCGACCGCGACCCTATCCACGGCCTTGTCCGCGGCCTCCTGCTGCACCATCCCCACGAGGTGCTGCTGCTGCAGCTAGCGCNGCGGCCTCTTGTCCACCACCAGCAGCCTCAGGGCACTGAGCCCTAAAGTGGCCCGGCTGCATGCAGTTGTGGCAGAGCCCTTCGCGGAAGGCTGCGTTGCGACGCTCACGCGCCGCCTACAGCTCGTCATTCTCGCGGTTGCGCTTGTTGTTGGGACCCTTGTGTCCGCCAGCCTTCTTGGCTGGAGGGTTTGTAGGCTGCTTGCCCTTGCCCCCGCCTCGCTGTCCGGCTGACCCACCAGCCCCTGCAGCGTCTACGCGCATGTCGCGCCCCTGATGTGCACGCGCGTTCGGCCGTGCATCAGAGTAGTGTTTCGGGTTCGCCGAATACACTTCGCTCATGTAGTCGCGCAACGCCCTCCAGCTTGTCCAAGCTTGGCCAGTGGCTGTCGTGGTGGTCTTTTCCTTCAGCTTCTCACTGGCGAGACCATCACGCAAGTACTCCAGCAGCATGCACTCTGGGTACTTGAACGTCTGAGTCCCATCGCCCTCGGTGAAGCTTTCGGCTTCCTCCACGAGTGCGGTGAACTCGCTCAAGTAGGATTCGAGCGAGCTGCCCAGCTGCCTGAAGTCCTTGATCTTGTGGAAGGCGCACTGCGCCTCCTCACGTTGGGTGCACTTCTTGCGCATGATCGCGCAGAAGGCCTCCCACGGCATGGGCTGCCACTCGAGGTGCGGCTGCTGCGTAGTCCACTCCTTGACCACGTACTTGAAGAGTTTATCTTCAAGCCGCGTCGTGGCAAGGTCGCCCCACTGGCTGAGTGGAGCCTTGTGGACACGTAGCACGTGCTCCATGCGGTTCAGCCAGTCGGTCAGCTTCACGCCCTTCCGGAAGATCTCCACACTGTGGAGGAAGGATGTGTTCATGACCGACCCCGAAGTCGTCAAGGTAGGCAAGTCGTCGCTGCCACCGGCAGTGGCATCCGCAGCTGCGACACGCTGCACTTGCTGCTGCATCCGCACCTGGGTCACGCTCTGCAACGCCTTGTCGAGGTCGTTGCATCGGCGGCTTGCCTCGTGGGCGGCCAGGCGCTGCAGCTGACAATCACGGTCAAGATCCGTGATGCTCTGCCCGACGTGGGCCAGCAGGTTGGCGAACGCGAACTTGAGCTCTGATGTCGTCAGAGCATCGGCGATAGCCTCCAGGGCCTCGCGTTGTCCGTGCACCCTTACCCACTGCAAGAGGGTACGGTTTGAGTACACGCCTCCAAATAGTCCCACCTTTCGGAGGAGACTATCGTCGGCGACGACACTCGAGTGGGCGCTGTCCTGCCCCATCGCGGCCACATCGTAGGAAGGGGGGTCCGCCCCCATTCCTCCGAGTGGGGCCGTGTCTCCACCGTCGGTGGTGATCTTCAGTCGGCCTGCCGCCTCAGCAGCAAACTCCGCAAGCCTACGACGGCCATCGCGAATTGCCCTTGCGGCGTCGTCGTCCGGCTCGTTCTCGCGGGAACTTCCCGTGTGACTGTTTTCGGCGCCCTTGCTGCTCTCGGCCGTCTCGCTGCCGTCGGCAGCTTTAGGCGATGCGGCGGTTGCCTTTCCCTTCTCGAGCAATCGGCTCGAGTTCGCCGCACGATGATGGCGATGGTCGCGATCCTCATCGCCTTCGCCATCGTCTGCGTCATGCTCTTCGTCGGGGTTTTCCTCCGGAAGATCCTCCTCCATTGCGTCGTCCGCCGCATGGGGATCGCCCATGTGCGCGTCGACGTGCTCGTCGAGCACCTTTGCGGCCTCCGCACGCTTCTTGGTGTCGCCGAGGTTGGCGTCGGTTGCCTTAGGCGGTACGGTTACCTTCGGCGGCACGGTTGCCTTAGGCGACACGGTTGCCTTAGGCGGTACGGTTGCTTTTGGGTTGACAACCGTGCTCGCGGCGGCTGCTCCCAAAACTTGGAGTCCGCCAAGAGCGTGTGGTGAGAACGTCACCACCTTGCCCTTGTTGGCTCTAGACGGTCCGGCACTTGCCATCCCGTCGCTCGTGCAACTAGCACGTGAAGGTTGTTGTGAGGATCACCCCACAACGAGGAGGAATCGCCTCCTAAGCCGTTGCTCTCACGATCCGTGAGGCAATTTCAATTTATATTTCTATTTTCCTAGGCCGCCACATCGGCACAAGGTCGTGGGTTTAGAAACTAGTCCTCCTAGGCCGTGACTCACGGCACTTGGTAGCAACTAGGATCTAGGAAAACAGAAAATCAGAATACAAGGGAGTGACAAGGATTGTGAGTACCGCTCACAAAACTAAGACAAAGAGCAAGAAGAGAAGTACAAGGTCTAGGACAAAAAAACTACTTTTCTTCTTGTCTTCTTGTCTTCTTGTCTTCCTTGGCCTCCTCTTGAGTCTTCTTTGCGCGTCTTGCGCCCCTTGGCGGTGTCCTCCTTGAGCCGGCGGCGTTGGGGGAGCCGCCAAAAGTCCCAAAGTTGTCACCCTCCTTCTTTTTAGAGTGCTCTCAGGTCGTGAGAGCCCCTAAGCTTGGGGAGGGACGCTGCCCCAATTTTTGGATGAAGGAGGTTTGAAGGAGCCTTGAAAATGAGGATGATTTTGTGGTTTTAGAGGTGGGAACTCCCCAACCCGCCCCACAAAAATCCTCCTAGCCCTCTGGAAGTGTGGAGAGGCTGGAAAAAAGACTCTCCACCAAGTAGAGCTTTTTTCCAACTCTCTAACACACTTTACGGCGCTTCAATCCGTCAAGTGTTGATGCCGTAGTCCCTTCTGGCGTTTCTGCTGCTGCTTGCAGCTGCCGGCGGCGTTTTATCTATGTCGTAGCCGCCGTTTCCGTCGAACCCTTGGTCGCGAGGGTCGTCTCGCTCTGAGAACCACTGTAACGGGCTGGATCTCCAGCTCCTGCTCTGAAGTCGTCGTCGGAGTTCGCAGAATGGCGTTCTCAGTCCGCGTCAGGAGTTTACCCCCTTCGCGAGACTGAGGGGCAATCGTCATCAACGACCCAGAGCAGTGAGACTCGAATATTTCGAGTCTCCGGAGGCCCATTTCCGTTTTTAACCAAACTCCTGGTTTTGGGACCCAAACCGGGGTTTTTTACCTCGAACTCGTGTGTTCGCACGAGTTATTCCGTTTGTTTTACGTCGAAGTTCGTCATAAACGAACTTCGAGTTTCGTTTTGTCGATCTGGCGCGAAATCGTCGCGTGCGAGGCACGCTGGCGATTTCGCGCCAGCTATTTCGACCTCCCCCTCGCTCCCCCTATCCCTCGTCCTCTCTTGCTCATTTGCAAGGAGGGCGAGGGGGGACGAGGGCACGAGGCCACGAGGCCTCGTCCTCGAGGCCCTCGTGGCCTCTCAGCCGCCGATCCGGCTGAGGCCGCGATCGGCGGCTGGCGGCTGGCCGGCCGGTCGCTTGGCCGGCCGCCGGCCGTCCAGCCGGCCGGCAGCGAGCTGGCCGACGGAACATATATATCTATCTTTTACATATATATATATATATATATATATATATATATATATATATATGTAAAAGATAGATATATATGTTCCGCAGTCTTCCAACTTATGTGGCAAGAGAGATGGGAATATCCGTGGTATTTGTTTTGGAAAATATCATTCAAATGTTCTATACCACATTTTAACATCATTTTTGGCTGGTCTTCACTCTTCTTTTGCAAAAGATTAGCAAACATGCTTAAACAAATTGAAAATAATGATTGATGAAATATTAACTAATTTTTATGTAATCCGGTGGAAACACATGGACTTGTATCTCCTCCCAAAGGAATCTTAGTTCTGAGAGCAGGTTCAGCCTCGGGGCTTCCTTGGTGTCGAGGTGGCCGCTCCCCCGTTGGTTACGACCTTCGTAAAAACGTTTGAAATCATTCGACTCTAGTTCAGTGCTCCCGGTAAATCCTGGACTTAGCTCATGTGCACGTGGTACCAACAACCAATCTCCTACAATACAGGTGGACCAACACGAATGCGGTTGTTTGAGATATTCCTCTTGCGGCATGGAGATCGTCGACCCGACTCATCATCCTGAAACGCTCGAGGAGTCGGATCCAATGACGATCTGCAACCTCCCATTCTACGTCCGCCTTTCCGTCCTGTCTCCCAATTTGCGTGAGGAAGGGCTGGCATTCATTCCGGTTGGGCGTGATCGCCCTTGGCCACCGATTCAGTCGCCCGAGTTTGTGAGAAAAATGCTTCTTGCCCCCGTTAGTGGGGGCCTAGAAACCATCCGCAATCGTAGCCAAACCATTCACGCGGAAGGCGAGATGTCCACCGGCTGTCGCCGATCGCGATGCGGCGTCGTACGAATTGAACGAGACTGGCCGACGGTGTCTTCGAGGCTCTGGCCAGCGGACGCAACCAATGAGCCGCGGCAGGCGCACCACCCTTTTACGGTGAGCTGCCCGCCGTCGAAAAAACTTCCAAACGGAAAATCTATCCATCCATTTCCGTGCCATCCAAGCGCTACTGTCGCACTAAGCCGAGAAAAGTGCAAAAATGGCGCCCCTTTGAAAGTAGAACGCAAAATTGGCGCCCCCTCAACTTGAGGAAGCAAAATTGGCGTCCCCCCAAAGCGAGCACGCAAAGATGGCGCCCCCCCAAAGCGAGCACGCAAACATGGACCCCTCCTAGGATAGCATGCAAAAATGGCGCCCTGCAAAAATGGCTCCCCGCTAACTAGCACGCCACGTCAGCGACCCAACTTTGCGATGGATATTTTGCCTGTCCATTTTTTCGTCCGAGGTCTCTCATGCGAAAACATTGCAATATCTGGACAGAACGGACTTGACTTGAGAGAGACAGTGATGTAAACTCTCGGCGGAGCAGGCCCTTATAACATGCAATCGCGCCTTTTCTTTCCCCATCGCGTCTAAGGCCGTTTTTTTTTTGGTATTTTTTTTCGCGTCGAAAGCGATCTGCCCGCTTTTGCCTCCCCCTCCCTCTCCCCCCCCTCTTAGTTGGATTCGACGCGAGAAAAACAAAAAAGCGGGGCAGATCGACTTCGAAGGCGATCTGCCCCGCTTTCGCCTCCCCCATCCTCCCCCTCTCAGTTGGTTTCGACGCGAGAAGAAAAAAAAAGCGGGGCAGATCGCCTTCGAAGGCGATCTGCCCCGCTTTCGCCTCCCCCACCCTCTCCCACTCCCAGTTGGCCTTGATGAGAGAAAAATAAAGAAAACAAGAGGCAGGCGTTGCACGCAAAGCGTGCATAGGGTTACATAGTAACCGATCAAAAGGATTCATATTAGTATCTCATGAGAGGCTAAATAATTGCCCGCAATCTGGACCACATAATGGAAGGTTTGCCATGAGATTTAACCTCGTCCGTGGAAGAAAAAAATGGTTGTAAATTGAGTGCCAAACTGTCACCCGCATTCGTTCAAACTATTTTTTTTGGTCCGCCCACGTGTGCTCTTAGACATTGTGTATGGTTTGACGAACTCTTAATAAATTACTTCAAGCTATGCTGGATTAATTCCAGCTTGTTTGGATGTAAAATCGAAAAAGACAAGCAAAAATTGAACGAATGTGCTTGGCGATACACTATTATGTATAACAATTCACCATCATATTGAAGAAAAACCTCTAAAGGCATTTCTTCTCGGTCTTTTTTATGAATATGGTTCTATCTGATGATTAATTAATTTATATGAGATTAATATGTTCTTTTATTGGGAACATGCTAGTTCCACACGTGTATTGTGAACTTCACAAAAAATATGATCTTCGACAAATTTGGATGAATTTTGGATGTTTACTTATAGCATAGAAAATCAGATGACGTAATTTTAGGCAGAATGAAATTAATCTACCTTCTTCTATGACGTTGGTTGAATTTGTTTTCTTTCATTTGCATGTTGACCTTGTTTAAAGCCGGGTTCACGATTCTAAAGAGTTTGCCATGACGACCAGTTCCGTGAAACAGGACGGGCGAGGCCAAGGAGGAGCGACATAGAGGGGGAAAAACAACATTAAAAATTCTGCTCGCCAGGGGACTCGAGGGGCTTGACCCAACCCAACTTACAGTCCTTACCCTTTTGTCTTGGCGTCAGACTTGTCATTCCGTACTATCCGGGGTCTGTCCGGACATCTAGGTCGACGTCCGTGATGTTTTTTTTTTGGGCCGACCTTAGCTATGAGTCCGCGGACTTGTGGCGGCATACAGTCCGACAATTTCTCGCACCCTGATTGGTGGATATGTCAGGAAAATGACCGATCCACCAATCACGATTTTCTTCAGCGTCGTTTGGCACGCGAAGCGATTGTAATAGGGTTACTATGTAACCCAAAAAAAGCGGGGCAGACATCATTCGACTTGACGGCAAAAAATAGAAACATAAATGGAGCCAACCGGCTGAGGAGGAGGGACGAAAAAAAACGGACGCGAATGGACATTGGAGGGTCTTGTTCGTCCGGCGATTACGATCAAAATGTTTCTGGCGTCAATCTCATTCTGTTTGAAATATAGTAATTTTTTATGGGAGACAAATCGGAAGCGAAAGTAGACTGACCCGTGATATTTCGCAAACTTAGGTGGATGACGTGGCATCGCCAGATGGGGGGTGCTATTTTTGCGTGCTACTTGTGGGGTGTCATTTTTGCAGGGCGCCATTTTTGCGTGCTATCCTGGAAGGGGTCCATGTTTGCGTGCTCGCTTTGAGGGGGGGCCAATTTTGCGTGCTCGCTTTTGGTGGGCGCCATTTTTGCCTGATTACATGTGGGGGGCGCCATTTTTGCGTGCTACTTCCAAAAGGGCGTTATTATTGCATTTTTCTCCACTAAGCCTGGCAGGAATGCTGACTGGACTCGCCCTTTCGAATCTCGTTGCTGCGGATTTCCTCTGTTACCATCCAATTCATGGTTCGAAGAGTGAGTCCTTGCCTAATATCCTCGTTTGCTCAACCTCATCCTTTCGTTGCCCTGTCCGGGGGTTTTTTTGTGTTGGCATATCATCAATTGTAAACCCAAAACTGTACGCGGAAGGTCGCTCCCACTGGCCCGGTCTATCCAAGGAAGGATTCACCGTCAAGTCGGGACAGATCGGAACTGCCACGTGTCAAGACGGGCCAACCAGATATGGCAACTCTTCCCAAACGGGGCTCCGCTGTTCTCCAGCCAGGTCGGACGCAGCGCCTTCCCCCCGGCCAGATTCGCGTCAGCCCGGTACCGCAAGTGGCCCAGCAGCCGTCGTCTTCACTCCCCACACCACCTCCCTTCTTTCATGCCAGACCACCCACAGCTCTTGATCCTACAGCTCCCCAGTCTCCGACGGCTGTGCCTCCTCGAGTTTTCTCCTCAGCTTCACACTCCTCTGGAAGTTCGGCGATCTCTGCTTGCAGTTGGCCTGTTGTGCACACGGCATTGTTTCAGCGTCAGGCCCTCCGTCGTTCGCTGTGACACTTCCATCTCCACCGCAGACGGGCACATTTTCTTCGCTTCTCCTTGAGGAGGAAAAAAAAAAAAGGCCACCATGGCTACCTCCACCACCTCCTCCACCCCCTCCTCCAGCACCATTTACCTAGCGCTCGTGGGCGCGGGGGCCATTGGCGCAGCAGCCTACGCCTACTACTATGCTTCATCGCAACAGGCGCAGTACGTCAAGACGGGCGTGGGGCTGAGGGCGAGGACAGCGGCCCCCGCAGCCATGGCCTCCATGGCGGGCACGTTCCCCTCCGCCGTGCCTGAAGCAGAGTTCGTGAAGGCAGTGGCTACCGAGTTGGCAAAATATGGCTTCAAGAGGTATTGTCCCCCACTACTACCACAAATAATGCCCCCCC
>SZWC01007010.1:108386-121218 GCA_023375785.1 Penium margaritaceum
GTGCAGTGCAGTGCGGTGCGGCGCGGCACGGCACGGTGCGGTGCGGTGCGGAGCGGTGCGGTGCGGTGCGGTGCGGTGCGGTGCGGTGCGGTGCGGTGCAGTGCAGTGTAGTGCAGTGCAGTGTAGTGCAGTGCAGTGCAGTTCTTGGCGGTGCACCATGTGCTGCTGAACGTTTTCGATGACGCTTGCGCATGCCGTGCCATCCATAGCCATGTCCAGCTGCCACCGCTGACAATGGCCGTATCAAGCCCCTCCTAGTGACATGGCACGACAGCAGCTCCACAGAAATTGCGCAAGCAGCAACCCACATGAGGGCAGCCATTTCTGCCACACAGGTTAACCAGAAGGTGCAGGGGAGGAAGGATGAGGAAGTGGGTGGGAGAGAGAGACGGGAGCAGGCAGTGGCAGAGGGAAGAGGAGAGGGGAGAAGGGCCATGATGGTGTAGAGGGGAGAGGGGAGAGGAGAGATGAGAAGGAAGAGGGAACATAGGAGAGGGGGGAGGGAGAGGGAAGGGAGAGAGTAGAGAGGAGAAGGAAGAATGCAGAGGGTAGAAGGAAGAGGGACGGGGGAGAGGGGACAGGAGAGAGGATGGAGGGGAGAGGATAGAAGGGAGAGGATAGAAAGGAGAGGTTAGGGGGGTGAGGATAGAAGGGAGAGGATAGAGGGAGCAAAGATGATTCACCTGCCACAACACCGGCTACACCTTGGTGTGCAAGAAAGCGGACGAATGCTGCTGGAGAGAGTGAGCGGATCTGTCGGAAGTCAAGTCGGTGCTCTACTGGCATGAGCCCGCCACAGTAAGGTTCAGCCCAACTTTGCAGGACCCGAGCACGATCCATCGGTGCCACCAATGGAAGCCTGCATGGCATGGCATGGCATGGCATGGCATGGCATGGTATGGCATGGTATGGCATGGCATGGCATGGTATGGTATGGCATGGTATGGTATGGCATGGCATGGCATGGCATGGTATGGCATGGCATGGCATGGCATGGTATGGCATGGCATGGCATGGCATGGTATGGCATGGCATGGCATGGCATGGTATGGCATGGCATGGCATGGCATGGCATGGCATGGCATGGTATGGCATGGCATGGTATGGCATGGCATGGCATGGCATGGTATGGCATGGCATGGCATGGTATGGCATGGCATTGCATGGCATGGTATGGCATGGCATGGCATGGCATGGTATGGCATGGCATGGCATGGCATGGTATGGCATGGCATGGCATGGCATGGTATGGCATGGCATGGCATGGTCTGGCATGCAGTGGCATCGCATGGTATGGCATGCAGAAGCATTCCATGGGATCGCATCGTGCTGCATGGCATGGCATGGAATGCCATGATCAAGTACGAGATGACATGTTGTAGCGTGGCAAGGAGTGGCCTGCCTGGCCTTGCGGCCCATGAATGACAAGGCCCATCATGGCGTGGCATGCGATGGCATGGCATGCAATGACATGATTTGGTTCGGCAAGGTATGAAATGCACATTGCAGATTGCAAGGACAGTCTGCACATTGCAGATTGCAAGGACAGTCTGCACATTGCAAATTGCAAGGATAGTCTGCAGATTGCAGATTGCAAGGATAGTCTGCAGATTGCATACACGCATGGATGCATGCATGCGTGCAAGAGTATGAATTGGAATGCACGTTCTCTAGCGCAGGGGTATGGAGCAAGGCTGAATTCCCACACATGCCTGACGATAGGCACACATCCAATGGTGCGCATTACCATGTCCACGTGTCATTTCCTGTCATGCATGCACACCATATAACGTACCTTGGGCCCCACCCCAGCACCTCCGCCATGTGTGCAAACGACAGCATCACCACCCCTCCTCTTCCTTCCATTTCAACGGCTGCGCACTCGTCCGTCCCATCTCCTGTCCCCTCATCTTCCCCCGCCTGCCGCTGCCGCTGCCGCTGCTTCAGAGCCATGGCTGCAGCATGCTGCGCCAAACACCGGTGGCCCACGTGCATTGCGTCAAACTTTCCCAATGCTACCATCGCCCCTGCCAAAGGACTGCTGCTGCTGCTGACGTTAGCCCCACTGCCACTGCAGCTGCCCTTCTCTTCTACAGAAACGTCGCCGATAGGGCTGTCTTCAAAGGTGTTCGCGGCATTTGCTCTGCTGCTGCTGTTCCTTCTCTCGCTGCTCCTGCTGCTGCTGCCGCTGAAGCCTCTGCTTTTCTCTCTTCCGGCTTGGTCACCAGCCATTGCTGTTGGTGCTGGTGCTGGTGCTGGTGCTGCTGCTGCCGCTGCAGCAGCAGCAGGATCGGGTCTGACACTGGATCGGTTGAGGGCGACCGGACGCCATGACGTCCTGGACGCCATGGTGCTCGCACACAACGCGCTAGACAGCTGCCAAATCTCCGGCCGGCACCCTACATTCAAGGAGTCCGACGGATGCTGTGGAGGCGGCGGCCATCTTCGTACACTACCCCGCCTCGCACGGAATCCTCGGGCTCCAGCTGGCATGCTGCTTGCCTTGCCGCATGAGCGGCTTCTGTGCGCAGGGCGGCAGGAGCACATGGAGGGCAGGGCGTGCGCTCGGGATGAGGACGACGAGGAGGGGAGGAGGTGGAAGCCTTGCACAGCTGCCAACGTCGCCGCCGGACGCAACGTAGGCACTGGGCGGGCCATCGCGACGACGGGCAACCCCACTAACGCCTGCACGATCATCCCTCGGAAAGCACTCACTGGCCCCACTTTGGACTCGCTGCTGCTGCTGCTGCTGCTACAGCGGTCAACTGTTGCAAACCCTGCCCCCCTCCAACTTGATCTGGCTCTGCTCCGTTTCTACAAAGGTTGACGCCGTTGTCTTTGCGTTGAGGGATGATCGGAGTGTCTGACTGAATTTCTCGAATGAAGCAGGGACAGATTTTGGGAGAGAAGATCGAGAAACCGTGCGCTCAGGCTGGGAGGGACATCGTCGGCGCTTCTTTTTGCGGAAGCTGACAAAGGCGCTGACGAAAGCGTGCTAGTGGGTGTGGCAATTGTTGACGTCATATGCCAGCGCTTTCGCGTTCGCGCTCCAGCTGCCACCTGTGCAAAGCCATCCAGTTGAGAAACGCACAAGCAAGAACGTGCACCCTCGACCAGTGTCCGCTGGATCATATTTATTTGTGCACTTAAGGCTCAACACGCATGATTTCTGATTTTTGTGTGAAACAAATACAATACGGAGAGAAGTAGGGGAAACTCTTGTTTCTGTGTGTGAAGTATTCATCCCTCCGTTGAAAGTTTCAGGAAGAAAATTTGGCTGAAAATAGTTAGAAATGTGAACAAATGGGAAACATGTGGAACATTACTTAAGTTATAAATCAGAGCACGACTTGTAGGCGGACAGATGGGGGATCTACTATGAAGAATGTGATTATTAACCATGAAAAAAATGAAATAATTTTCAACATGAAGACTACGGAGCTGTAGATGACTCGGGGAGACGAATGAGATAAGTACTAAAAATTATGCTATGTAAAAGTATATGATTAGTGTAGAGAATTTCCCTCACACAAAAAAAAGTTGTTTATCTATCATGGAAAGGCATTCCTCCCAGAGGTCTCAAAACGAGGAGATAATTTGTGGAAGGCCGACTATCCATTCATGCCGCAGATGAACTTGACATCATGGATAATTGCACACAATGGATCCCAATTTTGAAAAGGTGCCACATGAGTGCATGATGGATCAATCTTGACCAATATCTCTTGGAGAACACTCCTGTGCTTGAACATGCATGATGGATTGACCCTCCCAACTCAATGTACGGGAGTGTCACATGCATTGAGACAACACGTTCAAGATACCAGAATTACTCCAAAGTAGAGTTCACCCTGCGATGGAAAAGGATGCCAACAATGTCCGCGGTGTTGCTCGAAAGGCATGGAGGGCGCCTAAAGCAGCTTCCTTGTTTCCTTGACGAAGCTCTATGTAAGCCAAAGTGAGAGAAGCAGCCTGGTCACCCGGCTTGACGGTAAGCGCCCTTTGCGCACATTTCTCTGCCCTCACATCATCCCCAGCCATGGCATGCGCCGCAGCCATGTTGGCAAACAGCGCCGCTCGAGTCACAAGACCGTCAGGACCACGCCCTTCCTCTACTGTAGCTGAGCCATGCCCCATCCCACTCTCCAATGCCCCATCGGCGTCTGGCCCATCGAAATCCTCCATGCACGTCGCCATGAGCTTCAGGGCGTCCCTGAACCGCCCCAGGACGCACAGCGACTCAGCCGCATACATGCACGCTGCTCTGCGGTGCTCACTCTGCGAGGCCAAGGCCGTGGCGACGGCGCCCGCTGTCTCTCCATCCATGGCGCTGCTGCTGCTGCTGCTGCTGCTGCTGCCGCTTCCCAGCCCTTGCACAGCCCACCCTCCCAGCACGCCCCTGCTGCCAGTGCTGGCAGCAGCAGAAGCACCGGACGTCCCAGACCCGGATCCATTGCTCTGCCCAGACAGGTCCACTGCGGCCTTCCCAATCGCTGCGCTGGCTGCATGGTTGCCGAGACAGAGCTCGACGTAACACAGGAGGGAGAGGCACGCATGCCGCACCACCATTCGCTGTGCCGCCATGTTGCGGTCTCTCGCTCGCAGAGCTGTTTCCAACGGACTGCCACCACTGCTGCTGCTGCCGCTGCCGCTGCCGCTGCCGCTGCCACTGCTGCCTCCACCGGCGCCCATGGCTTCACTCTTCGAACCTGCAGAGGAGACATGATGTGAGGACTCTGGCCCAACTCCTACCGAGGCAGCAGAACCCTCTGCTGATGGGGTAGCAGCAGCAGCAGTAGCAGCAGCAGTCGATCGTTGCCTCCTCTCTCCTCTCCCCAGCAGCCCACCACCTCTCCCAAACGCCTCCGGCATCTTCTCCTTGTCCATGAGCAGCAGCGCATTCCGCAGACACAGCTGTGCAAACTCCAGAGACAGCTGGCCCTGCTCCCGCTTCTCAGCGTGTGCAGAGGCGATGCTCTCGGCGGCACCATCGCTGCTTCTGCTCCCACAGTCTCTCTCTGCAAACAGAAGCTCTTCTCTCCTCCCAGGGTAGGACACCACCCGCCCGCCCGGCAGAACCAGGGTTCGGAACGCGCCTCCGCCTACCTGACCCACCCCAGCTGCGACCTTGAGATTCCGCCTCCTCCTTCCATGCGACGCCGTGTTCCGAGCACCATCTGACCCCTCACCTTTCCCTCTGGCGTTGCTTCTGCTTCTCCTGCTCCCACCGTCCGACCGAAGCCGCGTGTTTTCGTATGCGAGGCAGCAGCATTCGGCCAGTCGCAACCAAACAAGGGGCCTCTCCGACAACAAGGGTGCGGCGGACAGCAGACAGTCCGATGCTGCAGCGAGTGCTCTTCGGCCGCCGCGCTTCGGAGCCTCGCAGTAGCTGTTGCTGCTGCTGCTGCTGCTACTGCTGCTGCCGCCGCTGCTGGTGCCTCGGAGAGCGAGCAGGTTGTGCAAGCCAATGTTGTACGTGATCTTCAGCCTGAAGTCAGGGAGCAGGGCAGAAGCGCTATCTGCCGGCGAGCACATCCTGGTGCTGCCGGATGCACCTTCGCTGTCACTGCCGCTGCTCGTGCTGCCGCCAGCGCTGCCGCCCTCCCCCAGTACATTGCCCTCCAAGCTTGCCGTTGAAGCAACCTCTCCCGTAGCCACCCGCAGAGCCTCCAGCAGCACCATCCCAGCAACCCCTTGCTTGCCTGCCCGCTCATGCACGCACGCCAGATTCGAGAGCAACGCAGACTCAGCGCTGGCGTCAATCCAATCAGACCTGGGCACGAGACTCACGTCCATGACAGCTCCGCCACCACCACCGCCACTCGACCCCCCCACCACAGCCCCTTTAGCCCCTTTCTCCACCTTGCCAACCTGTCTCAACCCTTTCTTCCCTCCTGCCGCCACACCTTTCAGGGAGGCTGAGGAGGTACCAGCAGCAGAGGCAGCAGCACCAGAAGCAGAAGCAGCAGCAGCACTGCCCCATATGGACCCCACCAGCGGCCCCAGGTCCGGCCCCAACGCCGAAGTGATCGCAGACCATGCGGGCATGCCCGTGTGGGGCTTCAGAGACGGAGGCGGAGAGCACAGCGCTGCGCAGAGGAGGCTTGCTGCATCGGCCGGGCTTTTCGCACGTTCGAGGACCTGGGCACGGAGTCCGACAGCAGGGAAAAGGAGGTGGGGGGGCGGGGAGGCGAGGCACGCGGCGTCGAGCTCGTGGATTGCCGCTTGGTCGACGTTGAGGTGGACGGCAGTCTTTGCCTTGTACAGGTGGATGGCCTCCTGCACCTCGGAGGAGATGGGGGAAGGGAAGACGGCGGATGAGGAGGACGAGGACGATGGTGAGGAGGCCTGGGAGGATGAGGGTGTGGATGCTTCGGAAGTGCTGGTGGTTGAGGAGTTCAACGTGGTTGTGGTGGTGGTGATGCTGCTGCTGCTTTCGCTGCTTCCGTCATTCCCACTTGCCTTCTTGCTGGAATCCGCTACAACTGCTGCTGCAGCAGCTGCTGCTGATGCTGCAGACGCTGAGGCTGGCAGAGCTGTTGCCCCTGCTGCTCCTGCTTTTACTGCAGCAGCAGACGATGAAGCAGACCTGCTCGGCAGGCTGCTGGAGAAGACGGCTTCGATGAGGGTGACGATGGCGGCGGCGTCGCCGAGCCTACCGGAGTCGAGCGCGACGTCGAGGAGGAGGCAGCACAGTCGGAGGGCCGCCGCCTCATCGCTCTGCACCACCCGCATGAGGTCCGACACGAGCGGGACAAGCAGGGGCCTTGCTGCGGAGCAGTGCTGCTGCGCGACGAGCACAGCAGCCATGTTGAGGAGGACGTAGACGGGCACCCCGGTGTCCTTGCTGGGTGGAAGGGAGGCTGCGGGGTTCACTTGCTCGTCGCCGTCCTCGTCTGCGTCATGGTTGCAACGCAACGCAATGTAACAACGGTTGAACAAGGCACCATGGAAGAAAGAAGCTTCATTATGTCCACATTCGTTGCCAAAGGGAAAAGAAAAGGAAAGGGTGGCGATGGGGCGGCGATAACTGGCGTCAACCTCACAACTTGAATGCAGCAGACAGAGAGTGTGAGGCTGGGTGGGTGATTCATGACCGCGAGAAACTCTCCCTACCCCCACCAAACCTCCCACAGCCCCCATCTCCCCTCCCCTCCCCTCATCTCCCTCACCCACTCACTCCTCCACACTCCCCTATCACTCTCACCCCCGACACCCCATCCCCCTTCCTTCCCATCTCTACCCCTCGCCTCGTTTCCCCCACACATGGCTGCAGATGCGCAACAAAGTGGGTGGCATGACAATTCGTTTGTGCTGCAAATGCAAAGTGGGTCGCATCTATGATTGAAGTTGCGCCGCAAAACTGAATCTTGCGGCGTAACGTAAAGTTTCTTACGTTTGCTGCGTGAAAAAACGTTCGTAAGACACAATTGCTAAAAATTATTCAAAACTCTTTCTTTCAGCACATGTTTGGCGTTTTGCCCCACTTTTATTTTTATTCAATGGACAATTTTCACTTCAACCTCCATAGCTATTCCCAAAACAATACACGCTAAAGAAAGACCATGAATTGCCATATTCAATGGGTTGGTCGCATGACCTGATACAGCGCTATGGAATCCTTTACTTGAAGTAGTCTGTCGCGCACACTCGAGACAAACCCCCCAAGGCCCTGTCCCNCCCCCCCCCCCCCCCCCCCCCCCCCCAATTAAATTTCATAGGGTCAGTTTATTTTGCCGAAAGAAAGTTTCTTGCAAACGTTTTTTTACGTTTCGGCGCAACTTCAATCATAGGGTGGCACGACAAGTCGTTTTGTGCTGCGGATGCAAAGGGGCATCTGATGAGGCTGCTGGTCTCCCACTATGTCAACCTCGCTGGTCGAAGGTCGATGGTTGAAGGTCGCTGGTCGAAGGTCGCTGATTGAAGGTCGCTGGTTGAAGGTCGCTGGTTGAAGGTCGCTGGTTGAAGGTCGATGGTTGAAGGTCGATGGTCGATGGTCGATGGTCGATGGTCGATGGTCGATGGTCGATGGTCGATGGTCGATGGTCGATGGTCGATGGTCGATGGTCGATGGTCGATGGTCGATGGTCGAAGGTCGATGGTCGATGGTCGATGGTCGAAGGTCGATGGTCGAAGGTCGATGGTCGATGGTCGAAGGTCGATGTTCGAAGATCGATGTTCGAAGGTCGATGGTCGAAGGTCGATGGTCGGAGGTCGATGGAGACCAGCTGGGCCACGAGGTCGAAGGTCGAACGTCGACAAGCACGAAAAGTTCTCAGATTGACCCGCCACTCTTAGCTCCGCACTTGCATTGCATACCATCAAGCATGGGTATTGCATCCATGCGTGAAAAATCATGGGGAATCACAAACAATCCCCCCCCCCCAAAAAAAAAAAAGCATAGCTTTTAAGTCTGAGTCTCAGGATCTCTAAGTCTGGTGTTTTGGTGAGATCTTTCCCTCTCGGCATAGTCTAGGAGAAAAAGAAATAGGAGTTAGGGCTCAGCCCCTCGCGTCCGTTGACCTGCACGTCAATTGACGCGCAGCTCAACTGCGCATCAGGGGACATCCGCCGTGAGCTGATGTCCGCTGACGCACAGCTCCAACTGTGAGTTAGCCGACCATTGTGAAGAGCACCCCCTCGAACTGACAGGAGAGGGGTGACTTATCCGTCATGTGGTGACGGGAGAGGGGTGACTTATCCGTCATGTGGTGACGGGAGAGGGCAGACTTATCCGTCATGTGGTGACGGGAGAGGGCAGACTTCCGTCATGTGGTGACGGGTAGCAACTGGCAGCAAGAGTGCATCTGCACCATGACAGCCAGAGTGCGAGAGTGCATCTGCACCATGACAGCCAGAGTGCGAGAGTGCATCTGCACCATGACAGCCAGAGTGCGAGAGTGCATCTGCACCATGACAGCCAGAGTGCGAGAGTGCATCTGCACCATGACAGCCAGAGTGCGAGAGTGCATCTGCACCATGACAGCCAGAGTGCGAGAGTGCATCTGCACCATGACAGCCAGAGTGCGAGAGTGCATCTGCACCATGACAGCCAGAGTGCGAGAGCACAACGCACGTCAGCATCGTGCTTGCAATTGCACTCATGGCTACCTCTGCGCTCGGCCATCCACTGAGGCCGAGGCAGAGAAAGAAAGTGAGCTGAAAATTCTCCTCTTCTTTTCTTTCTTCACTCTCTCAAGAGGAGGAAACGGGATTGATCGCTCCTGGCTACAGAAAGGTGACGATAGGTCGGACTGGAATCTTTTCAGAGAAAGAAAGGGGAAAGGGAACAAAATAAAATCAAATCGAATCAAAACAAAACATGAATGAACTCCATGGAGGGCATGAATCCGCCATTACGAAACAGGCTTTCAGCTCCATAACCAATTTTGCATCTTTGCAACCAAACAAGAGTATCTGACAACAAGCTTCTTGGACGTGTTGTCTGCGCCACATCCACAGCTGGCCAGACTCCACGTGAATTGAGATTAGCTCTACGGCAGGTGGCCCGTCAGAAGGCAGCGGCACGCCGGCTGATGGTTGGTCGGTCGGTATGATGCAACTGCAGACGTGTGTCGGCTGATGGTTGGTTGGTCGGTATGATGCAACTGCAGATGTGTGTCGGCTGACGATTGGCCGGTCGGTATGATGCAACTGCAAACGTGTCCAGGGACGAGCAGCTGCCCGTCCATGCACTTTTCGAAACGCATAAAAGGACATGACGGTAATTTCCACGAAATTTCTTCGAAGCAAAGGCACTTGCTTTAAGAAGCGGTACTCACAGGACAACCAAACGCCACTTGTTCGCTCATGAAGCTCGGGTGCCGACCCAAGCTGATGGATCTGCCTGTGATGTGAATGGGCCGTGAGCCATGCCACTGCCGGCAGCTGGCCAGAGAATATTCGTCCGGTGTTTTCAGAGGGATTACGGATGGAGGCAGCCACAAACGCAGGGACCAGGGGCTCAGCGCGCCGAGGGGAGGGAGAAGAGAAGAGAGAGAGAGAGAGAGAGAGAGAGAGAGAGAGAGAGAGAGAGAGAGAGAGAGAGAGAGAGAGAGAGAGAGAGAGAGAGAGAGAGAGGAAGGGAGTAGAAGAGGTAGGACGAGGAGGTCGGGAGGGTGAAGACGGACCAGTGGCGAGTGGCGGCTGAGGAGGCCGGGCGGATTTCAGCCCCGTGCGGATGGCGTCGAGGGATTGCAGAAGCGCGCGAGGATCGCGGCAGCCGCCCGCGTGGAACTCCGCCACGGCCAGGTTGTGCGCCACCCTGCCGTCGTGCGGCAGCGCGCGGTGCACGTCGCGCATCACCTCCGCGCATTGCGGGTAGCGCCGCTCGCGGAAGTGGTCTGACGCCTCCTGGCCCAGCAGCACGAGCGCGGCCATGTCCATGTCGGCCATCGAGTCTTCAACGGCCATGACTGCGGCCGGCGTGAGTGCGCGCGGGAATTGCAGGGGGTTGCTCCGCCGTGAGCTGGACGAAGGGACTGGATCTCGAGAGACTGCTGCTGCTGCTGCTGTTGCTGCTACCGCTGCTGCTGATCCTCCTGCTCCCCCTGACCACGGTGCCGACTCCGCTATGGTAGACGGAGGGGAGAGAGAACTTCACGATGCCTTGGACAGTTCCTCTGAGCCGTGAGGGATTGAAACGGAAAGGGAAAGGGGTCCGTTGCACCATGTCCTCTGCGGGGAGGGAGCCGGCAGGATGGCCGTTGGGAGCCACCTGTCTCGGCGAATGCGCGGGCCAAAGTTCGAACGTGGACGTAGATGCAATTTTGGTTTTGGTGGCACCACAACCAACCCGGGGGACGTACAAAACGAGGCGACAATTCATCAGACATCAGGTCGATTTCAACTAAACCCCAATTTAAGACCTCTTTCATCCCATGGTTGAGTAAAAAAATGTTTTTACAACCGAAAACCCTTAAATGTAATGTTGGGGTCGGTACCAGAAGGTCGTTTCACGTGTGTGTCAACCAATAATTTTGTAAAAATTAAGGTAATGATTATGAAAAATTTGGGGAGGTGCATTATGATGCAGTCATTCCTTGTTATCTTTGTCCGAAAGAGTGGAATTTACCTTGGGAATAGATTTGAACCCGGCTAAGCTAAACTGTCTATTTGGGAAACCGAGGCCTGGTTCAGGTTTGAGACGCGACCGCAGGCTCACAGTCTTTCGTCGAGTAGGGTCAGCGATGCGCTTTCCCCTCATGAGAGGCGGCCCACAGCGCCAGCCGACGTGGCTTGCCCTCAGCCACCACAGCCTCGCCAGCCAGCCTCAACTTTCGCCGCTGCTTCCGTTCGCCATTGCTCAGAAAGGCCACCACCGTCGTCGACCGCCTACAGGGAGCGCAAGCAGGACAGGTGGATTTCGAACGTGACGAGCGTAACTAGAGGAAGTCGGCGGACGTTCACCGAGGTCCAAGCTTGCTCCGGCCATCGTCGATCTGCGCCACTGCAACTGAGCCTCCCGTCGCCCCGATCAGGGGGGGACAGGACTGTGGGAAGCCTTCGTTGCGACACACCGTCTAGCAGGGAAGCGATGGCGCCCATGACATGGGGCCACTGCTGCCAGCAGGCTGCTGGCGGCGCAATCTTTCTGGCGTCCACGCTCAGACCCCTCCTTCTCCGGAACCCCACGCTTCACGTGCGGCAGGTGGGCTTGCCGCGTTTCCCCCGCCCTTTGCCCTTTTCTTTTTTCTCGAAGATCAGTTCTTGTTGCCGTCTTTGAGTCGTGGCCTCCTGCTGCTGCCGCAGTGCTGCTGCCGCTGCTGCTGCTCTCGTCGCTCCTCCTGCCGCTGCTGTTGCTGCTGCCTCAGACTCGAAAGAGGGTTCAGACTGGCAGGTCGTGATCGTGCTCATGAATTCGGACAGCGACTCGCCTGTCGGTCTCTGCCGCCCTCCGCTCTCATGCCATTGAGGAAACACAGCAGACACCGAGCAGCCTCCCGGCGATGCGGCGGATCACCCAACGCTTTGTTTCAATCTACCTTGGAAAGTGCTCCCCCCGCATCTTCGGAAGAGAGTTGAAGGTGGGGAGCCGTCCATGAGCGACGAGGACACAGCAAATCTGCACTGGCTCGCGTGGGGGTTGGTGCGAGCTGCACGACGCGTCCCCCTGTCACACTTCACATGCGCTCACCTACTCCCGTCCCGTGTGCTGTTCCATCGCTTCATGCCTGCGCTGTCCTCTTTCCCTGATCCCCCTCTCCCTCCCTCCCCTCCCCCCCCGGCTCCCCCGCTCCATACTTTTTGGAGCAGGTGCAATGTGCGGCAGCGACGGCATCGTCACCGTCGCTGTTGCTGGGCAATGCAGCATTGTCAGCGCAAGCCACCAGAGACGTCGGCAGGGGAGGAGCCTTGGTGAGTGGTATGGCATGGCATGACATGGTGAAAGGCATGGCATGGCATTACATGGTGAGAGGCATGGCATGGCATGACATGGCATGGTGCGTGGCATGACATGACAAGGCATGGAGAGTGGCATGGCACGACATGGCATGGAGAGTGGCATGACAAGGACTGCACGCAATCGGGTGAGGTTGTTTGGGAGAGAGAGTCAGCATTGGGCCGCGGGGGGTCTCTCTCGTGTGCCCACGATTCAGAGCGCTCACCGCTTTCAAAGCGGATTCCTCAGCTGGAGCTCTGCTTTGGTTGCCATTGTGCTTGCGCCGGCGCTTGACTGGCTTGGCCGCAGTGTGCTGAGACGGAGGTTTTTGGTTCTAGAGATATGAAGAAGCATCGCTGTCTTCAACACTGGAGGTTTTTCCGATGGACAAGGTGCATAGGAGCGCATTTCTTCCTCTCGAACGGAGGCGTGGGGTTGGGGGGAGGGGGG
>SZWC01007011.1:1957-15552 GCA_023375785.1 Penium margaritaceum
ACAGATGATGGAGAGACAGCAACAGATGATGGAGAGACAGCGACAGATGATGGAGAGACAGCAACAGATGATGGAGAGACAGTGAAAGATGATGGAGAGACAGGAACAGATGATGGAGAGACAACAACAGATGATGGAGAGACAGTGACAGATGATGGAGAGATAGTGACAGATGATGGAGAGACAGCGAATGATGATGGAGAGACAGTGACAGATGATGGAGAGACAGCGACAGATGATGGAGAGACAGCGACAGATGATGGAGAGACAGTGAGAGATGATGGAGATACAGCAATAGATGATGGAGAGACAGTAACACATGATGGAGAGACAGCAACGGATGATGGAGAGACAGTGACAGATGATGGAGAGACAGTGACAAATGATGGAGAGACAGTGACAGATGATGGAGATATAGCAACAGATGATGGAGAGACAGCGACAGATGATGGAGAGACAATGACAGATGATGGAGAGACAGCGACAGATGATGGAGAGACAGTAACAGATGATGGAGAGATAGCGACAGATGATGGAGAGACAGCGACAGATTATGGAGAGACAGCAACAGATGATGGAGAGACAGCAACAGATGATGGAGAGACAGTGACACATGATGGAGAGACAGCGACTGATGATGGAGAGACAGTGACAGATGATGGAGATATAGTGACAGATGATGGAGAGACAACGAAAGATGATGGAGAGACTGCAATAGATGATGGAGAGACAGCAATAGATGATGGAGAGACAGCAACAGATGATGGAGAGACAGCGACAGATGATGGAGAGAAAGTGATAGATGATGGAGAGACAGCGACAGATGATGGAGAGACAGTGACAGATGATGGAGAGACAGTGACAGATGATGGAGAGACAACGACAGATGATGGAGAGACAGCGACAGATGAGGGAGAGACAGCAACCGATGATGGAGAGACAGCGACAGATGATGGAGAGACAGCAACACATGATGGAGAGACAGTGACACATGATGGAGATACAGCAACAGATGATGGAGAGAGAGCGACAGATGATGGAGAGACAGTGACAGATGATGGAGAGACAGTGACAGATGATGGAGAGACAGCGACAGATGATGGAGAGACACTGACAGATGATGGAGAGACAGCGACAGATGATGGAGAGATAGCAACAGATGATGGAGAGATTGCAACAGATGATAAAGAGACAGCAACAGATGATGGAAAAACATCAACAGATGATGGAGAGACAGCGACAGATGATGGAGAAACAGCAACAGATGATGGAGAGACAGCAACAGATGATGGAGAGATAGCAAGACATGATGGAGAGACAGCAACAGATGATGGAGAGACAATGACAGATGATGGAGAGACAACGACAGATGATGGAGAGACAGCAACAGATGATGGAGAGACAGCGAAAAATGATGGAGAGACAGCAACAGATGACGAAGAGACAGCAACAAATGATGGAGAGACAGTGACAGATGATGGAGAGACAGAAACAGATGATGGAGAGACAGTGACAGATGATGGAGAGACAATGAGAGATGATGGAGAGACAGTGACAGATGATGGAGAGACAGCAACAGATGATGGAGAGATAGCAACAGATGATGGAGAGACAGCAACACATGATGGAGAGACAGCGACAGATGATGGAGAGACAGCGACATATGATGGAGAAACAGAAACAAATGATGGAGAGACAGCGAAAAATGATGGAGAGACACCAACAGATGATGGAGAGAGAGCAACAGATGATGGAGAGACACTGACAGATGATGGAGAGACAGAAACAGATGATGGAAAGACAGTGACAGATGATGGAGAGACAGTGAGAGATGATGGAGAGACAACGACAGATGATGGAGAGATAGCAACAGATGATGGAGAGACAGCAACAGATGATGGAGAGACAGTGACAGATGATGGAGAGACAGCGACAGATGATGGAGAGACAGCGACAGATGATGGAGAGACAGCAACAAATGATGGAGAGACAGCGAAAAATGATGGAGAGACAGCAACAGATGATGGAGAGAGAGCAACAGATGATGGAAAGACACTGACAGATGATGGAGAGACAGAAACAGATGATGGAGAGACAGTGACAGATGATGGAGAGACAGTGAGAGATGATGGAGAGACAACGACAGATGATGGAGAGATAGCAACAGATGATGGAGAGACAGCAACAGATGATGGAGAGACAGTGACAGATGATGGAGAGACAGTGAGAGATGATGGAGAGACAACGACAGATGATGGAGAGATAGCAACAGATGATGGAGAGACAGCAACAGATGATGGAGAGACAGTGACAGATGATGGAGAGACAGCGACAGATGATGGAGAGACAGCGACAGATGATGGAGAGACAGTGATAGATGATGGAGAGACAGTGACAGATGATGGAGAGACAGTGAGAGATGATGGAGAGACAACGACAGATGATGGAGAGATAGCAACAGATGATGGAGAGACAGCAACAGATGATGGAGAGACAGTGACAAATGATGGAGAGACAGCGACAGATGATGGAGAGACTGCGACAGATGATGGAGAGACAGTGATAGATGATGGAGAGACAGTGACAGATGATGGAGAGACAGCGACAGATGATGGAGAGACAGCGACAGATGATGGAGAGACAGCAACAGATGATGAAGAGACAGTGACAGATGATGGAGAGACAGCGACAGATGATGGAGAGACAGTGATAGATGATGGAGAGACAGTGACAGATGATGGAGAGACAGCGACAGATGATGGAGAGACAGCGACAGATGATGGAGAGACAGCAACAGATGATGAAGGGACAGTGACAGATGATGGAGAGACAGTGACAGATGATGGAGAGACAGTCACAAATGATGGAGAGACAGAACCAGATGATGCAGAGACAGCAATAGATGATGGAGAGACAGCGACAGATGATGGAGAGACAGTAACAAATGATGGAGAGAAAGTGACAGATGATGGAGAGACAGTGACAATTGATGGAGAGAGAGTGACAGATGATGGAGAGACAGTGACAGATGATGGAGAGACAGCAATAGATGATGGAGAGATTGCGACAGATGATGGAGAGACAGTGACAGATGATGGAGAGATAGTGAAAGATGATGGAGAGACAGCGACAGATGATGGAGAGACAGCAACAGATGATGGAGAGACAGCGACAAATGATGGAGAGACAGTGACAGATGATGGAGAGATAGTGAAAGATGATGGAGAGACAGCGACAGATGATGGAGAGACAGCAACAGATGATGGAGAGACAGCGACAAATGATGGAGAGATAACAACAGATGATGGAGAGACAGCGACAGATGATGGAGAGACAGTGACAGATGATGGAGAGACAGCAACAGATGATGGAGAGACAACGACAGACGATGGAGAGAAAGTGACAAATGATGGAGAGACAGCGACAGATGATGGAGAGACGGTGACAAATGATGGAGAGACAGCGACAGATGATGGAGAGACAGCAACAGATGATGGAGAGACAGTGACAAATGATGGAGAGACACCGATAGATGATGGAGAGATAGCAACAGATGAGGGAGAGACAGCAACAGATGATGGAGAGACAGTGACAGATGATGGACAGACAGCGACAGATGATGGAGAGACAACAACAGATGATGGAGAGACAGCAACAGATGATGGAGAGACAGCAACAGATGATGGAGAGACAGTGACAGATGATGGAGAGACTGCGACAGATGAGGGAGAGACAGCAACAGATGATGGAGAGACAGCAACAGATGATGGAGAGACAGTGACAGATGATGGAGAGACTGCAACAGATGATGGAGAGACAGCGACAGATGATGGAGAGACAGTGATAGATGATGGAGAGATAGTGACAAATGATGGAGAAACAGCGACAGATGATGGAGAGACAGCGACAGATGATGGAGAGACAGCAATAGATGATGGAGAGACAGTGATAGATGATGGAGAGATAGTGACAGATGATAGAGAGACATTGACAGATAATGGGGAGACAGCAACAGATGATGGAGAGACAGCAACAGATGATGGAGAGAGAGCGACAGATGATGGAGAGACAGTGACAGCTGATGGAGAGACAGCAACAGATGATGGAGAGACAGCGACACATGATGGAGAGACAGTGACAGATGATGGAGAGACAGCCACAGATGATGGAGAGACAGCAACAGATGATGTAGAGACAGCGACAAATGATGGAGAGAGAGCAACAGATGATGAAGAGACAGCGAATGATGATGGAGAGACAGTGACAGATGATTGAGAGACAGCAACAGATGATGGAGAGACAGCGACAGACGATGGAGAGACAGTGACAAATGATGGAGAGACAACGACAGATGATGGAGAGACAGTGACAGATGATGGAGAGACAACGACAGATGATGGAGATACAGCAACAGATGATGGAGAGACAGCAACAGATGATGGAGAGACAGCAACAGATGATGGAGAGACAGCAACAGATGATGAAGAGACAGCGACAGATGATGGAGAGACAGTGACAGATGATGGAGAGACAGCAACATATGATGGAGAGACAGCAACAGATGATGGAGAGATAGCAAAAGATGATGGAGAGACAGCGACAGATGATGGAGAGACAACGAAAGATGATGGAGAGACAGTAACATATGATGGAGAGACAGCGACAAATGATGGAGAGATAGCGACAGATGATGGAGAGACAGCAACAGATGATGGAGAGACAGCAACAGATGATGGAGAGACAGTGACAGATGATGGAGAGACAACGACAGATGATGGAGAGACATCAACAAATGATGGAGAGACAGCAATAGATGATGGAGAGACAGTCAAAGATGATGGAGAGACAGCGACAGATGATGGAGAGAGAGCGACAAATGATGGAGAGACAGTGATAGATGATGGAGAGACAGTGACAGATGATGCAGAGACAGCGACAGATGATGGAGAGACGGCGACAGATTGGAGAGACAGCAATAGATGATGGAGAGACAGTGACAGATGTTGGAGAGACAGTGACAGATGATGGAGAGACAGTGATAGACGATGGAGAGACAGCAACAGATGATGGAGAGACAGCAACAGATGATGGAGAAAGAGCGATAGATGATGGAGAGACAGTGACAGATGATGGAGAGACAGCAACAGATGATGGAGAGATTCCAACAGATGATGGAGAGACAGCGACAGATGATGGAGAGACACTGACAGATGATGGAGAGACAGTGACAGATGATGGAGAGAAAGTGACAGATGATGCAGAGACAGTGACAGATGATGGAGAGACAGTGACAGATGATGGAGAGACAGCAACAGATGATGGACAGATAGCGAGCGATGATAGAGAGACAGTGACAGATGATGGAGAGACAGTGACAGATGATGGAGAGACAGCAACAGATAATGGAGAGACAGCGAAAGATGATGGAAAAAGAGCAACAGATGATGGAGAGATAGCGATAGATGGTGGAGAGACAGTGAGAGATGATGGAGAGACAGCAACAGATAATGGAGAGACACTACAGATGATGGAGAGACAGCAACAGATGATGGAGAGACAGCAACAGATGATGGAGAGACAGTGATAGATGATGGAGAGACAACGAAAGATGATGGAGAGACAGCAACAAATGATGGAGATACAGCAACAGATGATGGAAAGATAGCAACAGATGATGGAGAGATAGCGACAGATGATGGAGAGACAGTGACAGATGATGGAGAGACAGTGATAGATGATGGAGAGTCGGCAACAGATGATGGAGAGACAGCGACAGATGATGGAGAGACAGGGACAGATGATGGAGAGAGCGACACATGATGGAGAGACAGCGACACATGATGGAGAGACAACAACAGATGATGGAGAGACAGTGACAGATGATGTAGAGACAGCAACAGATGATGGAGAGAGAGTGACACATGATGGAGAGACAGCGACAGATGATGGAGAGATAGTGACAGATGATGGAGAGACAGCGCCAGATGATGGAGAGACAGTGACAGATGATGGAGAGACAGCGACAGATGATGGAGAGACAGCAACAGATGATGGAGAGACAGCGACTGATGATGGAGAGATAGTGACAGATGATGGAGAGACAGTGACAGATGATGGAGAGACAGTGACAGATTATGGGTAGACAGCGATAGATGATGGAGAGAGAGCGACAGATGATGGAGAGACAGTGACAGATGATGGAGATACAGCAACAAATGATGGAGAGATAGCGACTGATGATGGAGAGATAGCAAAAGATGATGGAGAGATTGTGACAGATGATGGAGAGATTGTGACAGATGATGGAGAGACAGTGACAGATGATGGAGAGACAGCAACACATGATGGAGAGACAGTGACACATGATGGAGATACAGCAACAGATGATGGAGAGACAGCGATAGATGATAGAGAGACAGTGACAGATGATGGAGAGACAGTGACAGATGATGGAGAGACAGCGACAGATGATGGAGAGACAGTGACAGATGATGGAGAGACAGCGACAGATGATGGAGAGACAGCAAAAGATGATGGTGAGACAGCAACAGATGATGGAGAGACAGCAACAGATGATGGAGAGACAGTGACAGATGATGGAGAGACAGTGACAGATGATGGAGAGACAGCGACAGATGATGGAGAGACAGTGACAGATGATGGAGAGACAGCGACAGATGATGGAGAGACAGCAAAAGATGATGGAGAGACAGCAACAGATGATGGAGAGACAGCAACAGATGATGGGAAGACAGCAACAGATGATGGAGAGACAGCGACAGATGATGGAGAAACAGCAACAAATGATGGAGAGACAGGAACAGATGATGAAGAGATAGCAACAGATGATGGGGAGACAGCAACAGATGATGGAGAGACAGCGACAGATGATGGAGAGACAGCGACAGATGATGGAGAGACAGCAACAAATGATGGAGAGACAGGGACAAATGATGGAGAGACAGCAACAGATGATGGAGAGACAGCAACAGATGATGGAGAGACATTGAGAAATGATGGAGATACAGCAACAGATGATGGGGAGACAGTGATGGATGATGGAGAGACATGGACAGATGATGGAGAGACGGCGACAGATGATGGAGAGACAGTGATAGATGATGGAGAGACAGTGACAAATGATGGAGAGACAGCGACAGATGATGGAGAGACAGCGACAGATGATGGAGAGACAGCAACAGATGATGAAGGGACAGTCACAAATGATGGAAAGACAACATCAGATGATGGAGAGACAGCAATAGATGATGGAGAGACAGCGACAGATGATGGAGAGACAACAACAGATGATGGAGAGATAGCAACAGATGATGGAGAGACAGCGACAGATGATGGAGAGATAGTGACAGATGATGGAGAGACAATAACAGATGATGGAGAGACAGTGTTAGACGATGGAGAGAGAGTGACGGATGATGCAGAGACAGTGAAAGATGATGGAGAGACAGCAACAGATGATGGAGAGATTGCGACAGAGGATGGAGAGACAGTGACAGATGATGGAGAGACAGTGAAAGATGATGGAGAGACAGCGACGATGATGGAGAGACAGCAACAGATGATGGAGAGACAGCGACAGATGATGGAGAGACAGCAACAGCTGATGGAGAGACAGCGACAGATGATGGAGAGACAGCAACAGATGATGGAGAGACAGCGACAGATGATGGAGAGACAGCAACAGCTGATGGAGAGACAGCGACAGATGATGGAGAGACAGTGACAGATGATGGAGAGACAGCAACAGCTGATGGAGAGACAGCAACAGATGATGGAGCAGTGACAGATGATGGAGATACAGCAACAGATGATGGAGAGACAGCGACAGACAATGGAGAGACAGTGACAAATGATGGAGAGACAGCGATAGATGATGGAGAGACAGTGACAGATGATTGAGAGACAGCGATAAATGATGGAGAGACAGCAACAGATGATGGAAAGACAACAACAGATGATGGAGAGACAGTGACAGATGATGGAGAGACAGCAACAGATGAAGGAGAGACAGCAACAGATGATGGAGAGACAGCGACAAATGATGGAGAGACAGCAACAAATGATGGAGAGACAGCAACAGATGATGGAGAGACAGTGACAGATGATGGAGAGACAGTAACATATGATGGAGAGACAGCAATAGATGAGGGAGAGACAGCAACAGATGATGGAGAGACACTGACAGATGATGGAGAGACAGCGACAGATGATGGAGAGACAGCAACAGATGATAAAGAGACAGCAACAGATGATGGAGAGACAGTGAGAGGTGATGGAGAGACAACGACAGATGAGGGAGAGACAGCAACAGATGATGGAGAGACCGCAACAGATGATGGAGAGACAGTGACAGATGATGGAGAGACAGTGATAGATGATGGAGAGACAGTGTCAGATGATGGAGAGACAGCGACAGATGATGGAGAGACAGCGACAGATGATGGAGAGATAGCAACAGATGATGGAGAGACAGTGAGAGATGATGGAGAGACAGTAAGAGATAAAAGAGAGACAGTGACAAATGATGGGTAGACAGCAACAGATGATGGAGAGACATCAATTGATGATGGAGAGACAGCAACAGATGATGGAGAGACAGTGATAGATGATGAAGAGACAGCAACACATGATGGAGAGACAACACTAGATGATGGAGAGACAGGGACAGATGATGGAGAGACAGTAACAGCCGATGGAGAGACAGTGACAGATGATGGAGAGACAGTGGCAGATGATGGAGAGACAGCAACAGATGATGGAGAGACAGCGACAGATGATGGAGAGACAGTGACAGATGATGGAGAGACAGCGACAGATGATGGAGAGACAGTGGCAGATGATGGAGAGACAGCAACAGATGATGGAGAGACAGCGACAGATGATGGAGAGACAGTGACAGATGATGGAGAGACAGCGACAGATGATGGAGAGACAGCAACTGATGATGGAGAGACAGCGACAAATGATGGAGAGACAGCAACAGATGATGGAGAGACAGCGACAAATGATGGAGAGACAGTGACATATGATCGAGAGACAACAACAGATTATGGAGAGACAGCAACAGATGATGGAGAGACAGCGACAAATGATGGAGAGACAGCAACAGATGATGGAGAGACAGCGACAAATGATGGAGAGACAGTGACATATGATCGAGAGACAACAACAGATTATGGAGAGACAGCAACAGATGATGGAGAGACAGCGACAACCAATGGAGAGACTGTGACAAATGATGGAGAGACAGCGACAGATGATGGAGAGACAGTGACAGATGATGGAGAGACACTGACAGATGATGGAGAGACAGTGAAAGATGATGGAGAGACAGAGACAAATGATGGAGAGAGAGCAACAGATGATGGAGAGACAGCAACAGATGATGGAAAGACAGTGACAGATGATGGAGAGACAGTGACAGATGATGGAGAGACAGCGACAGATGATGGAGAGACACTAACACATGATGGAGAGACCGTGACACATGATGGAGATACAGCAACAGATGATGGAGAGACAGCGACAGATGATGGAGAGACAGTGACAGATGATGGAGAGACAGTGACAGATGATGGAGAGACAGCGACAGATGATGGAGAGACAGTGCCAGATGATGGAGAGACAACGAGAGATGATGGAGAGACAGCAACAGATGATGGAGAGACAGCAATAGATGATGGAGAGACAGCAACAGATGATGGAAAGACACCAACGGATGATGGAGAGACAGCGACAGATGATGGAGAGACAGCGACAGATGATGGAGAGACAGCAACAGATGATGGAGAGACAGCAATTGATGATGGAGAGACAGCAATTGATGATGGAGAGACAGCAACAGATGATGGAGAGACAGCGACAGATAATGGAGAGATAGCAACAGATGATGGAGAGACAGCGACAAATGATGGAGAGACAGCAACAGATGATGGAGAGACAACAACAGATGATGGAGAGACAGTGACAGATCATGGAGAGACAGAAACAAATGATGGAGAGACAGTGACAGATGATGGAGAGACAGTTTGAGATGATGGAGAGACAACGACAAATGATGGAGAGACAGCAACAGATGATGGAGAGACAGTAACAGATGATGGAGAGACAGTGACAGATGATGGAGAGACAGCGACAGATGATGGAGAGACAGCGACAGATGATGGAGAGACAGTGATAGATGATGGAGAGACAGTGAAAGATGATGGAGAGACAACTACAGATGATGAAGGGACAGTGACAGATGATGGACAGACAGTGACAGATGATGCAGAGAAAGAAACAAATGATGGAGAGACAGCAACAGATGATGGAGAGACAGCAACAGATGATGGAGAGACAGCGACAGATGATGGAGAGACAGTGATAGATGATGGAGAGACAACAATAGATGATGAAGAAATAGCAACAGATGATGGGGAGACAGCGACAGATGATGGAGAGACAGTGACAGATGATGGAGAGATAGTGACAGATGATGGAGAGACAGTGACAGATGATGGAGAGAGTGTGACAGATGATGGAAAGACAGTGATAGATGATGGAGAGACAGCAACAGATGATGGAGAGATTGCGACAGATAATGGAGAGACAGTGACAGATGATGGAGAGACAATGAAAGATGATAGAGAGATAGCGACAGATGATGGAGAGATAGCAACAGATGATGGAGAGACAGCGACAAATGATGGAGAGACAACAACAGATGATGGAGAGACAGCGACAGATGATGGAGAGACAACAACAGATGATGGAGTAGTGACAGATGATGGAGATACTACAACAGATGATGGAGGGACAGCGACAGACGATGGAGAGACAGTGACAAATGATGGAGAGACAGGAACAAATGATGAAAAGAACGCAACAGATGATGGAGAGACAGTGACAGATGATGGACAGACAGCGACAGATTATGGAGAGACAGCAAAAGATGATGGAGAGACAACGACAAATGATGGAGAGACAGCAAGAGATGATGGAGAGACAGCAACAGATGATGGAGAGACAGTGACAGATGATGGAGAGACAGCGACAGATGATGGAGAGACAGCAACAGATGAGGGAGAGACAGCAACAGATGATGGAGAGACAATGACAGATGATGGAGAGACAGCAACAGATGATGGTGAGACAGCAACAGATGATGGAGAGACAGCAATAGATGATGGAGAGACAGTGACAGATGATGAAGAGACTATGACAGATGAGGGAGAGACAGCAACAGATGATGGAGAGACAGCAACAGATGATGGAAAGACAGTGACAGATGATGGAGAGACAGCGACAGATGATGGAGAGACAGCGACAGATGATGGAGAGACAGTGATAGATGATGGAGAGACAGTGACAGATGATGGAGAGACAGCGACAGATGATGGAGAGACAGCGACAGATGATGGAGAAACAGCAACAGATGATGGAGAGACAGTGACAGATGATGGAGAGACAGTGAGAGATGATAGAGAGACAGTGACAGATTATGGAGAGACAGCAACAGATGATGGAGAGATAGCAATAGATGATGGAGAGACAGCGACAGATGATGGAGAGACACTGACAGATGATGGAGAGACAGCAACAGATGATGGAGAGACAGCAACAGATGATGGAGAGACAGCGACAAATGATGGAGAGACAGTGACAAACGATGGAGAGACAGTGACAGATGGTGGAGATACAGCAACAGATGATGGAGAGACAGCGACAACCAATGGAGAGACAGTGACAAATGATGGAGAGACAGCGACAGATGATGGAGAGACAGTGATAGATGATGGAAAGATAGCGACAGATGATGGAGAGACAGCAACAGATGATGGAGCGACAGCAACAGATGATGGAGAGACAGCAACAGATGATGGAGAGACAGTAACAGATGATGGAGAGACAGCGACAGATGATGGAGAGACAGCAACAGATGATGGAGCGACAGCAACAGATGATGGAGAGACAGCAACAGATGATGGAGAGACAGTAACAGATGATGGAGAGACAGCGACAGATGATGGAGAGACAGCGACAGATGATGGAGAGACAGCGACAGATGATGGAGAGACAGCAACAGATGATGGAGAGACAGCAACAAATAATGGAGAGACAGCAACAGATGATGGAGAGACAGCGAGAGATGATGGAGAGACATCGACAGATGATGGAGAGACAGCAACAGATGATGGAGAGACAGCAACAAATAATGGAGAGACAGCAACAGATGATGGAGAGACAGCGAGAGATGATGGAGAGACATCGACAGATGATGGAGAGACAGTAACAGATGATGGAGAGACAGTGACAAATGATGGAGAGACAGTGACAGATGATGGAGAGACAGCAACAGATGATGGAGAGACAGCAACAGATGATGGAGAGACAGTGAGAGATGATGGAGAGACAGCGACAGATGATGGAAAGACAGCAACAAATGATGGAGAGATAGCAACAGATGATGGAGAGACAGCGACAGATGATGAAGAGACAGTGACAGATGATGGAGAGACAGCAACAGATGATGGAGAGACAGTAACAGATGATGGAGAGACAGCGACAGATGATGGAGAGACACTGACAGATGATGGAGAGACAGTGATAGATGATGGAGAGATAGCAACATATGATGGAGACAGAGCGATCGATGATGGAGAGACAGTGACAGATGATGGAGAGACAGCGACAGATGATGCAGAGACAGTGACAGATGATGGAGAGACAGTGACAGATGATGGAGATACAGCAACAGATGATGGAGAGATAGCAACAGATAATGGAGAGAAAGCGACAGATGATGGAGAGACAGTGACAGATGATGGAGGGACACTGACAGGTGATGGAGAGACAGTGACAGATGATGGAGAGACAGTGACAGATGATGAAGAGATGGTGAGGGATGATGGAGAGACAATGATAGATGATGGAGAGTCGGCAACAGATGATGGAGAGACAGCGACAGATGATGGAGAGACAGTGACAGATGATGGAGAGACAGCAACAGATCATGGAGACACAGCAATAGATGATGGAGAGACAGTGAAAGATGGTGGAGATACAGCAACAGATGATGGAAAGACAGCAACAACCGATGGAGAGACAGTGACAAATGATGGAGAGACAGCGACAGATGATGGAGAGATAGTGACAGATGATGGAGAGACAGCGACAGATGATGGAGAGACAGCAACAGATGATGGAGAGACAGCGACAGATGATGGAGAGATAGTGAGAGATGATGGAGAGACAGCGACAGATGATGGAGAGACAGCAACAAATGATGGAGAGATAGCAACAGATGATGGAGAGACAGTGACAGATGATGGAGAGACAGTTACAGATGATGGAGAGAGAGCGACAAATGATGGAGAGACAGTGAGAGATGATGGAGAGACAGTGACAGATGATGCAGTGACTGCGACAGATGATGGAGAGACAGTGACAGATGATGGAAAGACAGTAGTAGATGATGGAGAGACAGTGACAGATGATGGAGAGACAGTGACAGATGATGGAGAGACAGTGATAGATGATGGAGAGACAGCAACAGATGATGGAGAGACAGCAACAGATGATGGAGAGACAGC
>SZWC01007011.1:15633-28891 GCA_023375785.1 Penium margaritaceum
ACAGATGATGGAGAGACAGCAACAGATGATGGAGAGACAGCAACAGATGATGGAGATACAGCGACAGATGATGGTGAGACACTGACAGATGATGGAGAGATAGTGACAGATGATGGAGAGATAGTGACAGATGATACAAAGACAATGACAAATGATGGAGAGACACGGACAAATGATGGAGAGACAGCAACAGATGATGGAGACACAGCGATCGATGATGGAGAGATAGTGACAGATGATGGAGAGACAGCGACACATCATGGAGAAACAGCAACAGATAATGGAGAGACATCGATAGATGATGGAAAGACAGCAACAGATGATGGAGAGACAACGATAGATGATGGAGAGACAGTGACAGATGATGGAGAGACAGCAACAGATGATGGAGAGACAGCAACAGATGATAGAGAGATAGTGACAGATGATGGAGAGACAGCGACAAATGATGGAGAGACAGAGACAGATGATTGAGAGACACTACAGATGATGGAGAGACAGCAACAGATGATGGAGAGACAGCAATAGATGATGGAAAGACAGCGATAGATGATGGAGAGACAGCGACAGATGATGGAGAGACAGCAACAGATGATGGAGATACAGTAACAGATGATGGAGAGATAGCAACAGATAATGGAGAGACAGCGACAGATGATGGAGAGACAATGACAGATGATGGAGGGACACTGACGGATGATGGAGAGACAGTGAAAGATGATGGAGAGACAGTGACAGATGATGGAGAGACAGTGAGGGATGATGAAGAGACAGTGATAGATGATGGAGAGTCGGTAACAGATGATGGAGAGACTGCGACAGATGATGAAGAGACAGTGACAGATGATGGAGAGACAGCGACACATGATGGAGAGACAGCAACAGATGATGGAGAGACAACGACAAATGATGGAGAGACAGAGACAGATGATTGAGAGACACTACAAATGATGGAGAGACAGCAACAGATGATGGAGAGACAGCAACAGGTGATGGAGAGAGAGCGATAGATGATGGAGAGACAGCGACATATGATGGAGAGATTGCAACAGATGATGGAGATACTGCAATAGATAATGAAGAGATAGGAACAGATAATGGAGAGACAGCGACAGATGATGGAGAGACAGTGACAGATGATGGAGGGACACTGACAGGTGATGGAGAGATAGTGAGAGATGATGGAGAGACAGTGACAGATGATGAAGAGATAGTGAGGGATGATGGAGAGACAGTGATAGATAATGGAGAGTCGACAACACATGATGGAGAGACAAGGACAGATGATGGAGAGACAGTGACAAATGATGGAGAGACAGAGACAGATGATGGAGAGACAGCAACAGATGATGGAGAGACAGCAAAAAATGATGGAGACACAGCAACAGATGATGGAGAGACAGCGAAAGATGATGGAGAGACAGTGACAGATGATGGAGAGATAGCAACAGATCATGGAGAGACAGCAATAGATGATGGAGAGACAGTGACAGATGGTGGAGATACAGCAACAGATGATGGAGAGACCACGACAACCGATGGAGAGACAGTGACAAATGATGGAGAGACAGCGACTGATGATGGAGAGAAAGTGACAGATGATGGAGAGACAGCGACAGATGATGGAGTGACAGCAACAGATGATGGAGCGACAGCAACAGATGATGGAGAGACAGCAACAGATGATGGAGAGACATTAACAAATGATGGAGAGAAGGCGAGAGATGATGGAGAGACAGCGACAGATGATGGAGAGACACTAACAGATGATAGAGAGACAGCGACAAATGATGGAGAGACAGCGACAGATGATGGAGAGACAGCAACAGATGATGGAGAGACAGCAACAGATGATGGAGAGACAGTGAGAGATGATGGAGAGACAGCGACAGATGATGGAGAGACAGCAACAGATGATGGAGAGACAGCAACAGATGATGGAGAGACAGTGAGAGATGATGGAGAGACAGCGACAGATGATGGAGAGACAGCAACAAATGATGGAGAGATAGCAACAGATGATGGAGAGAAAGTGACAGATGATGGAGAGACAGTTACACATGATGGAAAGAGAGCGACAAATCATGGAGAGACAATGATAGATGATGGAGAGACAGTGACAAATGATGCAGAGACAGCGACAGATGATGGAGAGAGAGCGACAGATGATGGAAAGACGGTAATAGATGATGGAGAGACAGTGACAGATGATGGAGAGACAGTGACAGATGATGGAGAGACAGTTATAGATGATGGAGAGACAGCAACAGATGATGGAGAGACAGCAACAGATGATGGAGAGAGAGCGACAGATGATGGAGAGACAGTGACAGATGATGGAGAAACAGCAACAGATGATGGAGAGACAGCAACAGATGATGGAGAGACAGCGACAGATGATGGAAAGACACTGACAGATGATGGAGAGACAGTGACAGATGATGGAGAGATAGTGACAGATGATGCAAAGATAATGACAAATGATGGAGAGACATTGACAGATGATGGAGAGACAGCAACAGATGATAAAGACACAGCGATCGATGATGGAGAGACAGTGACAGATGATTGAGAGACAGCGACAGATGATGGAGAGACAACAACAGATAATGGAGAGACAGCGATAGATGATGGAAAGATTGCAACAGATGATGGAGAGACAACGATAGATGATGGAGAGACAGTGACAGATGATGGAGAGACAGCAACAGATGATAAAGAGACAGCAACAGATGATAGAGAGACAGTGACAGATGATGGAGAGACAGCGACAAATGATGGAGAGACAGAGACAGACGATTGAGAGACACTACACATGATGGAGAGACAGCAACAGATGATGGAGAGACAGCAACAGATGATGGAAAGACAGCGATAGATGATGGAGAGACAGCGACAGATGATGGAGAGACAGCAACAGATGATGGAGATACAGCAACAGATGATGGAGAGATAGCAAAAGATAATGGAGAGACAGCGACAGATGATGGAGAGACAATGACAGATGAGTGAGGGACACTGACGGATGATGGAGAGACAGTGACAGATGATGGAGAGACAGTGATAGATGATGAAGAGACAGTGAGGGATGATGGAGAGACAGTGATAGATGATGGAGAGTCGGCAACAGATGATGGAGAGACAGCGACAGATGATGAAGAGACAATGACAGATGATGGAGAGACAGCGATAGATGATGGAGAGACAGCAACAGATGATGGAGAGACAGCGACAAATGATGGAGAGACAGCAACAGATGATGGAAAGACAGCGACAGATGATGGAGAGACAGCAACAGATGATGGAGAGACAGCAATAGATGATGGAGAGACAGTGACAGATGGTGGAGATACAGCAACAGATGATGTAGAGACAGCGACAACCGATGGAGAGAGAGTGACAAATGATGGAGAGACAGCGACAGATGATGGAGAGACAGTGACAGATGATGGAGAGACAGCGACAGATGATGGAGAGACAGCAACAGATGATGGAGCGACAGTAACAGATGATGGAGAGACAGCAACAGATGATGGAGAGACATTAATAGATGATGGAGAGACAGCGAGAGATGATGGAGAGACAGCGACAGATGATGGAGCGACAGTAACAGATGATGGAGAGACAGCGACAAATGATGGAGAGACAGTGACAGATGATGGAGAGACAGCAATAGATGATGGAGAGATAGCAACAGATGATGAAGAGACAGTGAGAGATGATGGAGAGACAGCGACAGATGATGGAAAGACAGCAACAAATGATGGAGAGATAGCAACAGATGATGGAGAGACAGTGACAGATGATGGAGAGATAGCGACAGATGATGGAGAGAGAGCGACAAATGATGGAGAGACAGTGATAGATGATGGAGAGACAGTGACAGATGATGTAGAGACAGCGACAGATGATGGAGAGACAGCGACAGATGATGGAAAGACAGTAATAGATGATGGAGAGACACTGACAGATGATGGAGAGACAGTGACAGATGATGGAGAGATAGTGACAGATGATGCAAAGACAGTGACAAATGATGGAGACACGGACAAATAATGGAGAGACAACAACAGATGATGGAGACACAGCGATCGATGATGGAGAGACAGTGACAGATGATGGAGAGACAGCGACACATGATGGAGAAACAGCAACAGATAATGGAGAGACAGCGATAGATGATGGAAAGACAGCAACAGATGATGGAGAGACAACATTAGATGATGGAGAGACAGTGACAGATGATGGAGAGACAGCAACAGATGATGGAGAGACAGCAACAGATGATAGAGAGACAGTGACAGATGATGGAGAGACAGCGACAAATGATGGAGAGACAGTGATAGATGATGGAGAGACAGTGACAGATGATGGAGAGACAGCAACAGATGATGGAGAGACAGCAACAGATGATAGAGAGACAGTGACAGATGATGGAGAGACAGCGACAAATGATGGAGAGACAGAGACAGATGATTGAGAGACACTACAGATGATGGAGAGACAGCAACACATGAAGGAGAGACAGCAATAGATGATGCAAACACAGCGATAGATGATGGAGAGACAGCGACAGATGATGGAGAGACAGCAACAGATGATGGAGATACAGCAACAGATGATGGAGAGATAGCAACAGATAATGGAGAGACAGCGAGAGATGATGGAGAGACAATGACAGATGATGGAGGGACACTGACGGATGATGGAGAGAGTGACAGATGATGGAGAGACAGTGACAGATGATGGAGAGACAGTGAGGGATGATGGAGAGACAGTGATAGATGATGGAGAGTCAGTAACAGATGATGGAGAGACAGCGACAGATGATGAAGAGACAGTGACAGATGATGGAGAGACAGCGAAAGATGATGGAGAGACAGCAACAGATGATGGAGAGACAACGACAAATGATGTAGAGACAGAGACAGATGATTGAGAGACACTACAAATGATGGAGAGACAGCAACAGATGATGGAGAGACAGCAACAGATGATGGAGAGAGAGCGATAGATGATGGAGAGACAGCGACATATGATGAAGAGACAGCAACAGATGATGGAGATACAGCAACAGATGATGAAGAGATAGGAACAGATAATGGAGAGACAGCGACAGATGATGGAGAGACAGTGACAGATGATGGAGGGACACTGACAGGTGATGGAGAGATAGTGACAGATGATGGAGAGACAGTGACAGATGATGAAGAGATAGTGAGGGATGATGGAGAGACAGTGATAGATGATGGAGAGTCGGCAACAGATGATGGAGAGACAACGACAAATGATGGAGAGACAGTGACAGATGATGGAGAGACAACGACAGATGATGGAGAGACAGCAACAGATGATGGAGAGACAGCAAAAAATGATGGAGAGACAGCAACAGATGATGGAGAGACAGCGACAGATGATGGAGAGACAGTGACACATGATGGAGAGACAGCAACAGATCATGGAGAGACAGCAATAGATGATGGAGAGACAGTGACAGATGGTGGAGATACAGCAACAGATGATGGAGAGACAACGACAACCGATGGAGAGACAGTGACAAATGATGGAGAGACAGCGACAGATGATGGAGAGATAGTGACAGATGATGGAGAGACAGCGACAGATGATGGAGAGACAGCAAGAGATGATGGAGCGACAGCAACAGATGATGGAGAGACAGCAACAGATGATGGAGAGACATTAACAAATGATGGAGAGAAGGCGAGAGATGATGGAGAGACAGCGACAGATGATGGAGAGACACTAACAGATGATGGAGAGACAGCGACAAATGATGGAGAGACAGCGACAGATGATGGAGAGACAGCAACAGATGATGGAGAGACAGCAACAGATGATGGAGAGACAGTGAGAGATGATGGAGAGACAGCGACAGATGATGGAGAGACAGCAACAGATGATGGAGAGACAGCAACAGATGATGGAGAGACAGTGAGAGATGATGGAGAGACAGCGACAGATGATGGAGAGACAGCAACAAATGATGGAGAGATAGCAACAGATGACGGAGAGAAAGTGACAGATGATGGAGAGACAGTTACAGATGATGGAGAGAGAGCGACAAATGATGGAGAGACAATGATAGATGATGGAGAGACAATGACAGATGATGCAGAGACAGCGACAGATGATGGAGAGACAGCGACAGATGATGGAAAGACAGTAATAGATGATGGAGAGACAGTGACAGATGATGGAGAGACAGTGACAGATGATGGAGAGACAGTGATAGATGATGGAGAGACAGCAACACATGATCGAGAGACAGCAACAGATGATGAAGAGACAGCGACAGATGATGGAGAGACAATGAAAGATGATGGAGAGACAGCAACAGATGATGGAGAGACAGCAACAGATGATGGAGAGACAGCGACAGATGATGGAGAGACACTGACAGATGATGGAGAGACAGTGACAGATGATGGAGAGATAGCGACAGATGATGGAGAGACAGCAACAGATGATGGAGAGACAGCAACAGATGATGGAGAGACAGCGACAGATGATGGAGAGACACTGACAGATGATGGAGAGACAGTGACAGATGATGGAGAGATAGTGACAGATGATGCAAAGATAATGACAAATGATGGAGAGACAAAGACAGATGATGGAGAGACAGCAACAGATGATGGAGACACAGCGATCGATGATGGAGAGACAGTGACAGATGATTGAGAGACAGCGACAGATGATGGATAGACAACAACAGATAATGGAGAGACAGCGATACATGATGGAAAGATTGCAACAGATGATGGAGAAACAACGATAGATGATGGAGAGACAGTGACAGATGATGGAGAGACAGCAACAGATGATGGAGAGACAGCAACAGATGATAGAGAGACAGTGACAGATGATGGAGAGACAGCGACAAATGATGGAGAGACAGTGACAGATGATGGAGAGACAGCAACAGATGATGGAGAGACAGCAACAGATGATAGAGAGACAGTGACAGATGATGGAGAGACAGCGACAAATGATGGAGAGACAGAGACAGACGATTGAGAGACACTACAGATGATGGAGAGACAGCAACAAATGATGGAGAGACAGCAACAGATGATGGAAAGACAGCGATAGATGATGGAGAGACAGCGACAGATGATGGAGAGACACAACAGATGATGGAGATACAGCAACAGATGATGGAGAGATAGCAAAAGATAATGGAGAGACAGCGACAGATGATGGAGAGACAATGAAAGATGATGGAGGGACACTGACGGATGATGGAGAGACAGTGACAGATGATGGAGAGACAGTGACAGATGATGAAGAGACAATGAGGGATGATGGAGAGACAGTGATAGATGATGGAGAGTCGGCAAGAGATGATGGAGAGACAGCGACAGATGATGAAGAGACAGTGACAGATGATGGAGAGACAGCGACATATGATGGAGAGACAGCAATAGATGATGGAGAGACAGCGACAAATGATGGAGAGACAACAACAGATGATGGAAAGACAGCGACAGATGATGGAGAGACAGCAACAGATCATGGAGAGACAGCAATAGATGATGGAGAGACAGTGACAGATGGTGGAGATACAGCAACAGATGATGGAGAGACAGCGACAACCGACGGAGAGAGAGTGACAAATGATGAAGAGACAGCGACAGATGATGGAGAGACAGTGACAGATGATGGAGATACAGCGACAGATGATGGAGAGACAGCAACAGATGATGGAGCGACAGTAACAGATGATGGAGAGACAGCAACAGATGATGGACAGACATTAATAGATGATGGAGAGACAGCGAGAGATGATGGAGAGACAGTGACAGATGATGGAGAGACAGTAACAGATGATGGAGAGACAGCGACAAATGATGGAGAGACAGCGATAGATGATGGAGAGACAGCAATAGTTGATGGAGAGATAGCAACAGATGATGGAGAGACAGTGAGAGATGATGGAGAGACAGCGACAGATGATGGAAAGACAGCAACAAATGATGGAGAGATAGCAACAGATGATGGAAAGACAGTGACAGATGATGGAGAGATAGCGACAGATGATGGAGAGAGAGCGACAAATGATGGAGAGACAGTGATAGATGATGGAGAGACAGTGACAGATGATGCAGAGACAGCGACAGATGATGGAGAGACAGCGACAGATGATGGAAAGACAGTAATAGGTGATGGAGAGACAGTGACAGATGATGGAGAGACAGTGACAGATGATGGAGAGACAGTGATAGATGATGGAGAGACAGCAACAGATGATGGAGAGACAGCAACAGATGATGGAGAGACAGCGACAGATGATGGAGAGACCGCGACAGATGATGGAGAGACAGCGACAGATGATGGAGAGACAGCGACAGATGATGGAGAGACAGTGATAGATGATGGAGAGACAGCAACAGATGATGGAGAGACAGCAACAGATGATGGAGAGACAGCGACAGATGATGGAGAGACAGTGACAGATGATGGAGAGACAGCAACAGATGATGGAGAGACAGCAATAGATGATGGAGAGACAGCGACATATGATGGAGAGACACTGACAGATGATGGAGAGACAGTGACAGATGATGGAGAGATAGTGACAGATGATGCAGAGACAGTGACAGATGATGGAGAGACAGTGACAGATGATGGAGAGACAGTGACAGATCATGGAGAGAGAACAACAGATGATGGAGAGACAGGGACAGATGATGGAGAGACAGCAACAGATGATGGAGAGACAGCGAGAGATGATGAAGACACAGCAACCGATGATGGAGAGATAGTGACAGATGATGGAGAGACAGTGACAGATGATGGAGAGACAGCGACACATGATGGAGAGACAAGAAAACATGATGGAGAGACAGTGACAGATGATGGAGAGACAGCGACAGATGATGGAGAGACAACGACAGATGATGGAGAGACAGTGACAGATAATGGAGAGACAGTGATAGATGATGGAGAGACAGCAACAGGTGATGGAGAGACAGTAACAGATGATGGAGAGACAGCGACACATGATGGAGAGACAGCAACAGATGATGGAGAGACAGCGACAGATGATGGAGAGACAGTGATAGATGATGGAGAGACAGGAACAGATGATGGAGAGATAGTGACAGATGATGGAGAGACAGTGACAGATGATGGAGAGACAGCGATACATGATGGAGAGACAGCAACAGATGATGGAGAGACAGCAACAGATGATGGAGAGACAGCAAGAGATGATCGAGAGAAAGCAACAGATGATGGAGAGACAGCGACAGATGATGGAGAGACAGTGACAGATGATGGAGAGACAGCAATAGATGATGGAGAGACAGTGACAGATGATGGAGAGACAGTGACACATGATGGAGAGACAGCAACAGATGATGGAGAGACAGCAACAGATGATGGAGAGACAGCAACAGATGATGGAGAGACAGTGACAGATGATGGAGAGACAGTGACAGATGATGGATAGACAGTGTCAGATGATGGAGAGACAGTGACAAATGATAGAGAGACAGTGACAGATGATGGAGAGATAGTGACTGATGATGGAGAGACAGCAACAGATGATGGAGAGACAGCGACAAATGATGGAGAGACAGCAACAGATGATGGAGAGACAGCGAAAGATGATGGAGAGACAGTGACAGATGATGGAGAGACAGCGACAGATGATCGAGAGACAGCAACAGATGATGGAGAGATAGTGACAGATGATGGAGAGACAGCGACAGATGATGGAGAGACAGCGATAGATGATGGAGAGACAGCGATGGATGATGGAGAGACAGTGACAGATGATGGAGAGACGGTGACAGATGATGGAGAGACAGGAATAGATGATGGAGAGACATCAACAGATGATGGAGAGACAGCGACAGATGATGGAGAGATAGCAACAGATGATGGAGAGACAGCGACAGATGATGGAGAGACAGTGACAGATGATGGAGAGACAGCAACAGGTGATGGAGAGACAGTGACAGATGATGGAGAGACAGCGACAGATGATGGAGAGACAACAACAGATGATGGAAAGACAGCGACAGATGATGGAGAGGCAGTGACAAATGATGGAGAGACAGCAACAGATGATGGAGAGACAGCAATAGATGATGGAGAGATAGTGACAGATGATGGAGAGACAGTGAAAGATGATGGAGAGACAGCAACAACAGCGGCAACAAGAACCTTCATGTCACATCAGCAGCAACAATAGACACATCAATCATCTCACCAGTTCTCAGCACCAATTTCGCAATCCCTTGTGGGATATGGACCACCTGGATTACACCCCTACCCCTCCCATGGCCATAGCTACCTTTTGGTCTGCCACTCGAGTAGTAGTTCATGCATCAGCTACTAGCGCAAGCTGGTCTCTATGGACTGCACGTGTACTACTTGCCTCCGTTGGCGATGACTCCTTTGCTGGTGCCGGTGTGGGCTCAGCAGAGTTTTCTTGTGTGAAATCACGTTAGTGAGACACCCCTTGGACTGGTGCACATAGACCTAACTAGACCAATGCCAGTCCCCTCAGTCTAATACGCGTCACTGTACATGACGACCCTCACATATAATGACAATCGCTTCTGTGGGGAATTCGTGCTGTAAACCAAAGCAAATGCAAGACAGGTTATAATGGACTTGATTCTCCTTGCTAAGCAACAAACTGGCTGTGAGTTGCACATCTTACATATAGATTGGGATGGGGAATTCCTAAGCCCTCTTACAACAAATCTGAAAGCTAGAGGCATTATTCACCAAACAATCACGCCATACGCACCTCAACAGAATATGATTGCAAAGAGAGATGGCATAGAATAGTGGGCGATGCCCTTACGCACCTTGCTAATTGAATCAGGTCTGTCCTCACCAAAGCTCTTCCATCACCTGTCCTCCTTCGTCAGCCCCATCCGCTTGGTTGCATGCCTGCGACGCCCTCGGCCAAGGGGGCGTGATAATCATCAGTGCATGCATTTGGTCGCGGATGTCTTTGGGTGTGCACTGCATGAGGACTCGACGGTCGAGAGTGATCCACGTTGATTGTGGAGACATGCGCTAGCCTACTTCTTCGGATGACGACGCCCCTGTTCTGTCTCTTGCAGACCGTCGGCCGTCCACCCGTGCCTGCCCCATGCGAGCGTTTGCTGTTCTCTAGGACACACTAGGTGATTTGGCCTAGTCCAGCTGATTCTAGGAGTCCCTCGGTCGTTGCCGCACGATTTTTGTGGACAGCACGTGACATGCCCCTTCTTTTGCGAGCTTCACCTATTGGCTCTCAGAGTGCACTGTGGCAACGTTGGCTGCCAAGTGTCTTGCACACATGTGCATGCTCCACATGCGTAAGATGCAGACACTCTGTCCTCGTGCACCTGTGTAGCTCTCTTTCTCCCCCCCCCCCCTCCCCCTCCCCATCCCCCTCCCTTTTCCCCCCTCCACCATCCAACCCATCCTCCCTCCCCTCCCCCTCCCCCCCTCCCCCTCCCGCCCCTCCCCCTCCCCATCCCGCTCCCTCCCCCTCCCCCTCCCCATCCCTCCCTGTAGTAGGACTGATGATTATGTTTTTGTTATCGTTGAGGTAGTCGTTGAGGGTGAGGGAAAGGGCTGCTCTGATCCCCCTCATACCCACCAACCAAAATCATACGACCATCAAGGGAGCACTCATTTCGTTGGCTACTTGCGCACTTGTGTGGAAAGTGATTCTTTGAAGGGATGATGGGAAGAGGTCATCCGAATCTTTAGCCAAGCAACCATCCTCCATCGACTGCTCCTGCACTCATTGCAAGCAAATCCTGGCAGCCCTCGCAGGGCTGCCATTGTGTGCACGACTGCGTGAGTTGAAAAAAATAGATAACTTCCTTGAAATAGAGCAGCACCAGCAGCAGCAGCAGCATCAGCAGCAGGAGCAAGACATTTTCAAATGAGTATAGCTGGGGATAAAATCCACCCAAGAAGAAGATGGCAAGAAAAGGGGCAATCTCATTACTGTCGAGTGCTATACATATCTCACCAGCATGGCTCTACGCATTCCCTTCCCCGCTCCCTGTCCACCCCACACCCCCCCCCCCCTTTCGCCACACCGTTCCTCCCTCACAACGCAGTCAGCTGTCGGAACGTGACGCAGTCAAGCAGCAAACCCTGCTTCACCCACGCCGCCGTCGTCTCCATCAGGCTCAGCGACACGTCCAGCTCAGCCAGCCCGCCCTGGCGCACGCTTGGTGTCAGCACCACTCTGCCCACCTCCGCCTCCTTCCACTCGGGCAGACAGGGAACAGCGCCCCACGTCAGGGGGAGCTTCGACCTGATAGTGCTGCCATCCGCCGTGTTTGTGGCCTGGAACACCGCAGGCGGGGTCCTGCCCAGCAGGGCCCCTGCTGCCGCGCCTGCTGCCGCCGCAGCTGCTGTCGCAGCGGCGGCAGCCCTCGTTGCAGCGGCTCCGGCTGCTGTCACGGCGGCTGCTCTGGCATTGTTGAGGCTCACGACCGCGCTGGATTCATCGATGGACCCCATGTGTACCCTCCGAGCCGATGGCGACGACGACGATGACGACGACGACGATGACGACGACGACGACGACGACGACGATGACGACGACAACAAAGATGACGGCGGCGACGCATCCGTGATCGAAGATGTGCTGCAGCCTCTGCCCCCGCCGCTGCTGGTGGAGCCATCGCAGCTGGCAGCCAAAGAAGCAGCAGAAGCAGCAGCAGCGCCGGCAACGGAACGAGACACCCTCCACGTGATGGCGTACACGCCGGGAGGCAGCGGCAGCTGGAGCGACACCCGGCCTGACACAACAAGCCGCTGCGCACGCCGAATGTGCACAGTCTTTGCAAACGTGGCGTTTGGAAGTCCGGCGTCGATGGTGCACACGTTGCCAACTGCCGTGCCGTGCAGCAGCTCCGACGTCGACGGCGCGATGCCGTCGACGATGAGGCAACCCGCCACGCTGAAGCAGGCGCTTATTGCGCCGCTGCGGCGGCAGTGCGCGACGCGGCAGGCGAGGTCCCCGGCGAAGAAGCGGCCCCACTTGCCGTGCCAGTAGTGCGGCATGCCGTGCAACCCCTCCAGCACCTGTAGCAGCGGCAGTGATGGAAGCAACAGCAGCAGCGGCAGCAGCAGCAGCAACGGCAGCATACAGCAAGAGAGAGGTGAGCAGCATTTCAGCAACTGGGAGAGCATCCATGGATGTCTACCACACACATGGCTTTCCATCCATACGCGCACGTCTTGCTGCTTTACTCTGTAACTC
>SZWC01007011.1:46773-58213 GCA_023375785.1 Penium margaritaceum
GCGTGCGTGGATGAAGTGGCGGAGCTGGCCTCCGATATGGGATAGGAGACCATGAGACACAAGGGTGTACTGCCGGAGGAGGAGAGCTGGAACGATGAACCGGATCACCACTCGCGGATGAAGATGAAGATGGGGTAAGTGAGTCGGGTGGATGAAGGTGCGTGACGGCAGCAGAAGAAGGAGGAGCGATGATGGGGTCGATAGGAGCGAGGATGGCCAAAGCCGAAGGCACGCTCACCTCTCCTCTGACAGTGTCTCCAACGGACGTCATACGCGGAGCGCGTACAAGATGCTCCCCAAGAATAGGTGTGCCAGATGCTGCTGGCGCAGGGGTCGTGCCGATGCTGCCATCCTCTGAGAATCGCTCACGCGCTGCCATCATCTCCTGCTGCAGCATCACTACACGCTCCTGCAGGTCGGCGTAATCTGCCTCGGACATGTCGAGGTGGCCGATGTCGTCCTGGTATAGAATAAACTATGCCTCACTGGATGCTGCACATGCAGACTGCACAGCTCGTGAGTACAGCGCCATCTGCATCTCTGCTACTGAAGATGATGGAACAGGTGCCGTTGCATCCTCCTGGGGGTCAAGCAAGGTCGCAATGTGCTGAGACGCTGGAACATCGGATGAAGCTACAGGTGTCGCATCCATATAACAGCTCGTGTCTGTCATGCAAGGAGTGAACGGTCGCATGCCGAGAGAGAAGGAGAAGGAGGAGTCGTCAGAGTTCGTAGAGCATGTGGAAGCGTCGTCCGTGCAGGTACTGCCACTCTCGGCGTCGATGTGATCAGTAGCATCCCCAAGAGGTGAAATCGAGGGGGCAGAACTCAGCTCCTGCTGACGAGGTGACTCCACCTGCATGTATGGATGTGCTCCGGTGTCCTCGACTGCCGCCAAAATAGACACAGGTGTACAGGGCTCCGGCTCAGCAATGTCCGTCAAGGTGACCAACAAGTGCAGCTGGCGCTCGTACACTGTCTCGCCGGGAACGCTGGTCGCTACCACCTGCTCGATGATAGAGTATGGATCATCATCTGACTCCGTCATGTATGTCGCTACTCCGTCGTGGGTACGGGAACCCGGAGACTGTGGGAAGGTGGACGACTCCTCACGCTGAAGCTGGTCCTCATGTACCGCAGATGAGACGGTGGAGCCTACTGTGTCTGCTGTAGCATATGTCCCAGCGATGTCTCTCAGAACTGCTGCTCTCAAGAACGCCTCAACCTCCAACAGACTAGCCTATCGACTCTGCTCGTGTACTGCGACCACTGTCGGGCAAGTATGAGTCCCGTGCGCCAACGCCCCCAGAAATCCATGTGGGGTATCACGATCCGCGTGGGACTCATGTGCCACCGCCAGGCCGCTATCGGTCGATGTCGCAAGTGGCACCGCCAAGGCACATGAGACCTGCACTCCTCGTGATGCAACCTGCTGCTGCAAAACATCCGGCTCCTGTCCCAGCGTGGATGTCGACCTCGATGACACGCATATCTCCTCCACTGGAACCTCCGCCGGACTCGTGTGAGCCTGCTGTACAAACTCCGCCAAAACTCCCAAAGATGCATCCTGATCCATATCGGACCCGTGTGCCACCGCCGGGCCGCCATCGGTAGGAGCCGCGAGTGTCACCGCCCAGGGACGCCGGGCCTGGACACCTCCTGACGCAAGCTGCTGCTGTAGAAGATCAGAATCCAGCGCGGACGTGGAAGTCGAGCTCGATGATACGCAAGTCTGCACCATGACCTCCATGTCGAGATCAGACTCACTCCCCCTCGACCCAACTGCGGATCCTGACGCTACTGTCGCATCACGCAATACGCGGTAACCACACTCCCCCTTGACAGGTACAGCAATGGAGGCCGAGGAGGTGGAGGATGTAACAACACCGGCGTGAGCATGCCGTGCAGAGCGCTGACGACGACGTCGTAGAGTCACTCGACTGGAACGACTGATGGAAGACAAGTCATCGCACGGTGGCAGCGTGGTCACAGCAGAGTGGAGGATCGAAAGGATGGTGTCAGCCTGGGACTGGCTGGCAGGTGATGCTGAAGGGACACCATCGGATGAAGAAGGAGGAGATGATGGAGGAGATGTGGTCGAAGAGGCCGTCGACGAACGAGTAGCAGAAGCACGCTTAGTGACAACAAGGTCACAAAGCCGCTGCACCGTCTGCCATAGGCCGCGGATCTCGGCGAATATGCTCGCCAGAGGTCCAGCTAAGGGATCTACCAACACCGGCGGATCCGTTTGCTGTGGAAGACGCAGGCTCGGACGAGGCTATAACCAAGGTGGATGCCAGCCGGGAGGGCGCGTCCAACAGCGACGCCAACCATGACGTCCATCACCACAGTAGTAGCAGGCGGATGCGCAGGGCGCCTGCTCAGATGTCCGCGCACTCATCTCGTGCGCTGGACGATCGATAGGTGCCGAGGGCACCTACTCCCGGTGGTAAACACCAAGCCACGGGAGAGAATGAGGCCCGTAGGTACTATCACTCCTGGAGGTCACGGCGTCCGGGTCAGCAAACATGACCAGACGGGAAGAGCTGCACTACCACAGCACACCCAGAGACGCGAGTCTGACTAGCCGCGGTGACCAATGCTGCTGCCACGAATGGAGCGAAGACTGCTCCAAAACGAGAAGGGGTGGCGGCTGCAGGTGTGGCTGCTGCTCCAAGCGGTAGACAACCCAGCCCTTGGAGATGGTAAGACTCGAATCCGCCATCGATCCCACGGGGTGAAGTGCGCGCACCAATCCACGGGCCCGAGGGGGACGCCAGTCTAGGACACGTCTCGAAGTGGACATAGCCGCTGACGCACAAGCCGTCGTCAATGGGGAAGGACGAAGTAGAAATGTAGCTAGAACTGCCCCTCACCACCGCTATGGCTGCGACGAAAGCTGCTGTTGCTGGGGCGGTAGTATTTGGACGATTCCCCCCTTTTTTTTTTCTCGGGCCCCTTTTGAAGTGTGTCGTGTCCGCACCCACCACCCCTTCCTTTTTGCTTGTGATCCCCTCTGCTCGCCTGAAGGCCTTGCCTTTCTCCTCTTTCTTTTCTTCTTCTTCTTTTTTTTCTCTTTTTCTATTCTTTCAGGCGTACCCCTTTTTGTATTTTTTATTACTCGCCCCCCCTTTTCTCGATTGCCCGGAAGGTGGGCAAACGGAGAAAATGAGGAGGGAGGGGGGGGGGCTGTCCGGCCTGTCCGGCTCTCCCTCCCGTACACTCGCTCACTCGCTCGCTCGCTGAGCGAGCGAGTGAGCGAGTGGGTGTGAGCGGGGAGGAGGGAGCCAGAGGGGGGGGGTCCTCGTCCGCCCCTCTGACCCGGCTCCTCCGTCGGTCGGCCGACGGGGCCGACGGGGCCGACGGGGCCGAGGGGGCCCACGAGGCCCACGGGCCCCCTCCGAAGGGCCCCTCGGAGGGGCTCGGCAAGGCCCTCCGAGGGCCCCCCTAAGAAGAGGAGGAAGGGAGGGGGGGGGTGCGAGCGGGGCCCCCTCAGAGGGCCCCCTCGACCAGAGGAGGGCTGCGAGGCCCTCCTCGCAGCAGCAGCAGCAGCTGCAGCGGCAGGTGCAGCTGCTGCAGTTGCTGCTGCTGTTGCTGCTTTTGCTGCTGCTGTTGCTTCTGCTGCTACTGCTGCTCTGCGCAGCAGCTACTGCTGCTGCTTGTTGCTGCCGCCGCAGCTGCTGCCGCTGCACGCTGCTTCTGCTGCCGCCGCTGCTGTACTAGTTGCTGCTGTTGCTGCTCTGCGCAGCAGCTGCCGCTGCTGCTTGCTGATGCCGCCGCGGCTGCTACTGCTGCACGCTGCTGCTGCTGCTTGATGTTGCCGCCGCTGTTGCTTCTGTTTTTTTTTTTTTTTGCTCTGCACGCTACTGCTGCTGTTGCGGCTGCTGCTACTGCTGCTACTGCTGCTGCTGCTGCTGCTACTGCTGCTGCTGCTGCTGCTACTGCTGCTGCTGCTGCTACTACTAAAGCTGCTGCTACTCCTGCTGCTGCTTCTGCTACTGCTGTGTCGTTGCTTGCTGCTGCACGCTCCTGCTTCTGCTCGCTGCTGCTACTCGCTATTGCCACGGCTGCAAGCTGCTGCTACGTCGCTAGTGCTCGTGCACGCTGCTGCTGCCAATGCTTGCTGCTGCTACTGCTGCTGCTGCTTCTCATCGCCCCTGTTGCGTTCGCGTGCAGTCGCTTTGCGCTCCCTCACGCTGCTGCCGGCGTGGCGCCACGTGGCGCGTTCTCTTAGCGTTCCGCCCACTGCTGCTGCTTCTGCTGCTCACACGCCCCCCTGTGCTCTGATACCAAATTGGAAAATAATCTTAGGGCATGCAGGCCCATGGAAGCACGAACATGAGCTCTGTGTGTGAGTATGATGCAAGACGATAAGAATTTGGCTAAGTCTGGAACGCTGAATATAAAGAACAAGGAGGGTTTACAAATGAGCCCCTAGCGGGCTTATATAGGGGTGCCGGCAGCTAACCGCACCGGGCCCCGTCACCCCTGCGAAACCCAAATGAGTCAACAGGGAGAACACACTGCATGCACCACGAGAGTAACAAAGGTGGTCTCCTCGAGGCACCGGAACAACTGTCCGAGTGCCCGGGTCTCGACCACCGAGAAGATATGAGCAGTGCCAAAACATCTCGGAATCAACGTCTAGACATCACAGACGGCTTTCCAAACATCGGAAGCCCCACAATAGCCATTGGGTCTCCTCGTTGCACCGGTACAGTCAACCGGGTGCGAGGGTCTGAACCCACCGAGAAAACTCTCCTACCTCCTCACAAGCCCACATGGCTGCCGGAACGCATCGACCGCGTCTCGCCGGTGCTGTCGTAGGTGCTGGAGAAGTCTCGGTGCAGTCCGGAGGACCGTCATGTCGTCACGCCCTCCTCTGCCATATACCCCGAATGTGGATGTATCGGTAAACGAGCACTGTCGGTCGTGACGGGTGGAAGCCACACAAACCAACACCTGTCAAACCTGAACCGGCCCAAAACCACTGTTTTGGCCATAATTCTGCGTACAAGCATCCAAACGGAGTGTCGTCTGATCCTACGGATGCACGACAAAAGGACAGACACAACGCCTATGTCCGGGAACAGCCGGAGAGTGTAAGAAAACAAACATGTAAATCAGCCTGGCAGGGCTGTCCACCGAGAAAATCCTGAAGACCTCCAAACGTAGTCTGTGGGCTGTGGGAGCCCTCTGGTACACTGCGTAGGCTGCCAGGCTGACTCCAGCGGGTGGAGCATCACCTCAGGGAACTCTGTCTCCAGGTGGGTCCGCCTCAAGGATCTGCACGAGCATGGACACGGCCGAGTGGTCACAACCAACTGTACAACTGTGTATGACTGACAACATCACAACACTCCTCCACGACCCGATGGTACGCATGTCCATACACGTGCAGAACGCGTGCCGGTGCAATACAGAGTGCTCAACAGGGACCCGGACAATCACCCACTCTCGGACAGGGGTCGCAATCCGACGGAACGAACAGCCCCGAGGAACTTCCCACGTGCCAATGCCTTGGTCAGGAAGTCAGCGCGCTGCAAGTCTGTGCCCACCCAGACGATGGAGATCAACTGCCGCTCCACCAGATCGCGCACGAAATGATACTGGACAGCGATGTGCTTCGTGCGTGCGTGGAACACACCAGAGTTCTCAGCGATCGCGAGAGCACTCTGGTTGTCGCATCGAAGGATGATGGTAGGCACGGACTGACCCAAGCACTGGAACAACCGCTGCAGCCACACCGCCTCAGCGGCGCCAGCGTCCAGAGCAACATACTCAGCCTCTAAGGAGCTGCAAGCAATGCACCCCTGCTTGCCGCTACGCCAAGACACAGCGGTGCCACCAAGCAGGAACACATAACCCGTGCGGCTGCGTCCATCAGGACTCCATGCCCAGTCGCTGTCGGTGTAGCCATCTACCACAACCGAGCACTGTCTCCGAAAGCAGAGACCGTGATACGGTGTGGAGACCACGTACCGGACGACTCGCAAAGCTGCGTGCAGAGCGCGAGCCCGAGGGGAAAGACTCAACTGTGCGAGTAGGTTGACAGCGAACGCAATGTCGGGACGCGTGGTCGTGGCCAAGTACATCAGTGAGCCAATGATGCGCAAGTACAGGGTCACGTCCACAGTCTTGCCCAGATCGGCTGGGTCTGTCACCTTCAGAACGTCCTGCCCATCGGGAGTGATGGGTGACGAGGCAACGGGAACAGCGCCAAGGAGGTAAGCAAACCGCTCCCCCACAACCTGTGCATATCGTGCCTGATGGAGGAGGAGTGTCCGTCGATGACGATCACGCACAATCTGCATCCCGAGGAAAACAGCCGCTGGACCAAGGTCCTTCATCCTGTAGGCGGCCTGCAGGACCGCCTTGGCCTCCTTCACGGCCTCCAGTGAAGGAGACGCAATCAGGAGATCGTCCACATACACCAGAATGGCAGTGAGGTGCTCGGCTGTCCGTCGGATGAAAAGTGATGTGTCGGCATCACTCTGGACGTACTCGGCCTGAGTGAAGGTGCGAGTGATCTCTCGGTTCCAGCACCGGGGCGACTGCTTCAGGCCATACAAGGCCTTGCGCAAGCGCCAGACCTTGTTGCCTTTGACCTCAAACCCAGGTGGCTGGACCATGTAGATCTCCTCCTCCAAGGTGCCGTGGAGGAACGCATTGTTCACATCCATCTGGTGCAGCTCCCAGTCATGGTGAGCGACCACACCAAGCAGCGCGCGAGCTGTGGTCATGCGGCCAACAGGGGCAAAGGTGTCAGTGAAGTCGATCCCCTCAACCTGAGAGAATCCCTTGGCAGTCAAGCGGGCCTTATAGCGGTCCAGTGAGCCGTCAGGCTTCACCTTCTTGCGGAAGACCCACTTGGCCTGCACGACCTTCCGTCCCTCAGGACGGTCGACCAGCTCAAAGACTCCGTGCTCCCGGATGGCCCTGAGCTCGTCCTCACAGGCGGCCCGCCACTGCTCAGCATCCTCTCCTGAGAGAGCCTCCTTTAACGTGTCTGGATCAGGGACCGTCAAAGGGGAGCTCCGGGTGGCCAGGACACATGCCTCATGGGTCGGACGGACCGCAACTAGGTCAGCGGCAGCTGCCTGTGCAGCCTCGTGCTCGTCAGCGATCAGCNTGAGCCGTCAGGCTTCACCTTCTTGCGGAAGACCCACTTGGCCTGCACGACCTTCCGTCCCCCAGGACGTTCGACCAGCTCAAAGAATCCGTGCTCCCGGATCGCCCTGAGCTCGTCCTCACAGGCGGCTCGCCACTGCTCAGCATCATCTCCAGAGAGCGCCTCCTTTAACGTGTCTGGATCGGGGACCAGCAAAGGGGAGCTCCGGGTGGCCGGGACACATGCCTCATGGGTCGGACGGACCGCAACTAGGTCAGCGGCAGCTGCTTGTGCAGCCTCGTGCTCGTCAGCGATCAGCTGGTGCCCAATGGGACAAGCTGGGTGCACCTCCGTGTAGGTGCCTTGGACACTTAGGTCGAGAGCCTTTGTGCCAGGATCACCACTGTGCACGCTGCGTGTGCGTCGTCTGGGTGGTGCAACCGCAGTCGAAGGTGCTCGTGAGGCCAGTGGACGGAGACGCCCACCTGGTCCACGGGAGTAGCCCGAGTCTGAGCTAACTGATGGTTCTGGCACAGGGAGGGCAGGTGCTGTGTCTGGAGACGCTGCAGGCATGGGCGAGACAGGCGCGGCAGGCGCGGGCGAAACAGGCGCTGCAGGCACGGACGAGACGGTTGCGGCAGGTGCGGGCGAGACTGTCACGGCGGGCGCGGGTGAGGCAGGCGCCGCAGGCGAAGAGGCGGCAGGTGCAGCCCCGGCAGGCGAAGCAGGCGCTGCAGGTGCGGGCGAAGCAGGCGTTGCAAGTGCGGGCGAAGCAGGCGCTGCAGGTGCGGATGAAGCAGGCGCTACAGGTGCGGACGAGGCAGTTGCGGCAGGCGCGGGCGAGGCAGTCGCAGTAGGCGCGGGTGAGGCAGGCGTGGCAGGCGCAGGCGAGACAGTCGTGGCGGGCGCAAGCGGGGCAGGCGTAGAGACTACAGGTCCGACAGCAATGATGGCCGGGTCAATGGTGGCCAGCCACGGTCCCACCCCGGAGGCACCCCGGACGGACTCACCCTGTGGGGTAGACTCCCCCATCCGACGGGAGGCCTCACATGTGGGAACGTGAGACGCTGCCTGGGTAAGAATGGTAGACAGGTCGCGGTACGACAGTGCCTCAAAAAACAGCGCGTCGCGCGACTCAACGATGCGGTGGCGACCCGCATCCCAGAAACGCCACGCTTTGGAGCGCGAGGAGACACCGAGGAAGGCACACATCCGGCCGCGCGGAGAGACCTTGGACCCCTGCTGGTCCTCGGTGTACCAGACACAGGCCAAGGAACCCCAGACGCGAGCAAGCCTGAGGTCCGCACGGTGACCGAACCACAGCTCATACGGCGTGACGTGGTCCGGCAAGGGACCATGCGGGAGGCGGTTCCAGACCCACGTCATGTAGGCGAAGCCCACGAAGGCGAAGGACTCCGGGAGACCGCACTCAGCGCGCATGGCGCGAACCGCGTCCTCCATGGTGCGGTTCCAGCGCTCGGACACACCGTTCTGCTGTGGCGTAGCAGGGGCCGAGAGCTGGTGACAGATACCAAGCTCGGCGAAGTGAGTGGTCAGCTCACCGAGATACTCACCGCCGCGGTCAGAGCGGAAGGTGTGGAGGGAGTGACGAGACTGACGCTCGGNCGGAGAGACCTTGGACCCCTGCTGGTCCTCGGTGTACCAGACACAGGCCAAGGAACCCCAGACGCGAGCAAGCCTGAGGTCCGCACGGTGACCGAACCACAGCTCATACGGCGTGACGTGGTCCGGCAAGGGACCATGCGGGAGGCGGTTCCAGACCCACGTCATGTAGGCGAAGCCCACGAAGGCGAAGGACTCCGGGAGACCGCACTCAGCGCGCTTGGCGCAAACCGCGTCCTCCATGGTGTGGTTCCAGCACTCGGGCACACCGTTTTGCTGTGGTGTAGCAGGGGCCGAGAGCTGGTGACAGATACCAAGCTCGGCGAAGTGAGTGGTCAGCTCACCGAGATACTCACCGCCGCGGTCAGAGCGGAAGGTGTGGAGGGAGTGACGAGACTGACGCTCGGCCATCACGAGCCACAAGCGCACGGCTAGAGCGGCATCACTCTTGTGGCGGAGGCAGTAGACCCACCGCATGCAGGTGAATTCATCCGTGAGGGTAAGAACATACCGACCACGGTCAGCGACACACTCGACAGGGAGAGGTCCGAGGAGGTCCAAGTGGACAAGCTCCAGGGGATGCTGCGTGCGAGTGACGGAGGCAGGGTAGATGCATCGATGCATCTTGCCCTGAGCGCAGAATAGACAGTCGGTCTTGGGCGGCTTCTCGAAGGAAGTCGCGTCAAGACCGAGAGCGGGCTGTGTACGAATGAGCCTGGACACAGTGTCCGTGCTAACATGACACAGGCGCCGATGTAACAGGCGCTGGTGCTCAGGAGACAACACCCCCGTGACAAAGACGCGGGCAGATGAGCAAGGGGAAGAGTCATCAGAGCAGCACACGATGCCATAGAGGTCATCCACAACAGAGGCACGCAACACAACCGTGGAAGTGTCAAGTGCAGTGATCGTGGCATCATCAATGGAGTGGTGAACAGAGAGACCCATCCTCGTGCAAGCACGGACAGAGAGCAGGCTGAGCTCGAGATCAGGCACGAAAAGCACGTCAGAAAGATACATGGGACCAGACAGACCATCGAACCGTACGACCCCTGTCCCTTGAACAGGTAGTGACTGCCCAGACCCTGTCCGCACTGACCGAACAGACCCAACAGGACCAAGCACGACAAAGGCGGTACGGTCGCAGGTCATGTGGTGAGTGGCCCTTGAGTCAATGATCCAGTGGCCACTCGCCTCACGACCTGTGGTGGTCACGGTACAACGAGCAACGGAGCACGCTGCCTCTGCTGGACGCTCAGCAGGTGTGGCAGGACAGCGGGATAATGCACGACGATGCGACTCATCCAACCACTCTGTGCTGTCAGAATCATCCTCACCAGGCGACGTAGCCCCCCCACAAGTACGACCACGTGCCACAAACACAGATGGACAGTCAGTCTGTGGACCACTCCGCTGTGACAGCACACTCGCACCTCCCTGTGAGCGAAGTGTCAGCAGTCGACGTAGCTTCGCGATGGTCTGGTCCCTCGGGTCCGGCGTGGTACTCCCCCCGGATGGCGCAGGATCTACCGCCGGTGCTGCCCCCCAGGTCGTTGCGGTACGGGCTGCTGCTCCAGTGCGGATCCGCTCCTCGTGGGCTGCCTGAAGACCGCGGGTGATCCTCGCCCAGTCCAGCTCCTGCTGACACTCAGTGTAGCGATGAGGTCCGCCGCAGTTGTGGCAGCGGACCGCCCGTCCGGTGCCACCGGAAGGCTGCTGCGGTCCCCTCTTCTTCTTCCCCTTCTTCCCCTTCACGGCTGCTGCAGTGGCTGTCGGAGTAGCAGGGGAGGAAGCGNAGCTATTGCGACCTGGATGAAGTACCGCTGTGCCCAGGGCAACAGCTGCAGGGTGTCGGACATGGACGCGAGGACGTCCTGGTCGAGGCGGGAGAAGGTGTCAGTGAGCTCGGGGCGCACTCCCAGCATGATGGTGTCCAGCGCCCAGAGCTGAGAGCCGCCTCCGGTGCCCAGACGAGTGTACAGGCGCATGCCCCGACGCCAATAATCAGCTGCTAACTCCGAGGATCCCTGATGAAGGGAGTGGAACTCGCGAAGGCGCGCTGACCGGGTCGCGTGAGTCTCTATTACAAAAAGGGTCAGCGCCAGCTCCCAGCCGCGGCGCGGGTCTGCGCCTGCTCCTGTCCCGGGCGCACCCAGGAAGGGGCGGAAATCGACCACTGTCTCCTGTGGAACTGCGTACAGCAGTCCACGCATGGCACGCGCTGCCGTCTGGGACTGGAGCGGATCAGCCGTGTGGTACTGGCTGTGGTAGTAGGGCCAGACTCCCTGTGAGTCTGCCCATACCTGAAACAGCACCTCCCAACAGTCAAACCCCGCCTTGCTGTCGTAGCGAGGCGGGGAAGTCTCGAAGTCCTTGGGTCGTTGCTCCGTGGGGAGCTGGACCTCTGGTGGTGCTAGGAGCGGGCGTGGGAAGGGCATGAAAGGCATCAACGCTGCTCCTCGAGCGGCACCCGAGACCTGACGCGGGTCGGTCTGCTGCTGCTGCTGCTGCTGGTGTCCCCTCGGACTGGGCGCCGGTGTCTCAATGCGCAGGCTCCTCATCTGCTCCATCAGCCGGCGAAGCGCGTCCTCCCCAGTGGGAGGTGGCGCCTGATCCCACTCCTCGACCATGGACTCTCGTCTCTGCGCAGGGGCGGTAGTGGGGCCAACTGACCTCTGGGCCGATGGGGTTGCCTCTCTCTCTCTC
>SZWC01007011.1:67117-85091 GCA_023375785.1 Penium margaritaceum
GGGTGAGGAGGAGGTAGGGAATCGTCCTCGGGGACGTCCTCGATAGAGATGAGGACAGGGTCAAGACAACAAGGAAGGACGGGTGCACGAGGGTCGCCAAGCGTCTGAGCGGCCGTCAGGGCGGGAGGAACAAGCGGGGGGAGGGAGGGGAAACCGGGGGGAGAGGGAGGAGGGGGAACCAGTGATGATAAGAGGGGAGGAAGAAGGGAGACAGACGGTGGGCTACCACGGCGATGGGTCTAAGGGAGGGGGGGAGGGGAAGACACGGGAGACAAGCACGGGGGAGGGGTTGACGGCACGGGAGCAAGCGCGGGAGGCACTAGGAGCGCGGAGGAGGATGACACGGGCGCGGGCGCTGGGGGGATGACGGGGGAGGTGAGCGCGGATGGGACGGGAGGTGAGGCAGCGGGGGTGGGGGGAGGCGGGGCAGGGAGTGGCGAGACCAACGAGACGGGAAGGGGGGGAACGGGAGGGGGAATAGGAAGGGCGGACGGAGGGACAGGCAGACGAGGCGAGGGAGGGGAAGCTACAGGCGTGGATGGAAAGCAAGGAGGGTGAACAAGGGAGGGGGGAATAGGATCAGAAGAGGCGAGAGGAGGCGCGGGAGACGGCGGGGACCTGGCACCGACGAGGCCATCAGTGGAGTAGGCAGTGGCAGAGGACGAGGGGGGAGGGGTGCGATCTGCACGGAACGCACTATACGTCAGCTGCTCAAAGAAGCGGGCATGGCAGGACTCGATGATGCAATGCGCGACAGGATCCCAAAACCGATGCACCCGAGATCGAGGAGCGACGACGAGCATGACACAAAGACGACCAGGCGGGTCGAGCTTGCCGGACCAGGAAGAGGGCACAAGATGAACGGTGGCCATGGTGCCCCACACCACGGCCTGGCTGAGATCCGCACGACAACCAAAGAAGAGCTCAAACGGCATGGTATCGGGGGCAAGCGGTCCGTGCAAGATCTGGTTCCACACCCAAGTGCGGTAACGGGCAGCCTCAGACTAGAAACTCCGACCACGGTCAAGAAAGCCAGTCTCAGCCATCATGGTGTGAACACCCTCAATAAGGGTGTGGTTCTAGCGTTCTGCAAACCTCGTTATGCTGGGGAGAATAGGGTGCAGAAATCTCATGAATAACGCCTTCGCGATCGAAAAAGGCCGTGGTATCGCCAAGGAACTCACCACCACGATCAGAGCGAAAGTGGAGGAGCTGATGACGAATCTGGCGCTGAGTAGACGCGTACCACGATTGGATGGTCGCCGCGACGTCGCTCTTTGCACGAAGAAAGAAGATCCACGTGAAGCGAGAGAATTCGTCAATGAGGCTGAGGACGTGCGTGGCATGCTCAGCAAGAGACTCATCCTGGAGAGGACCCAGGACGTCAGCATGGACCAGCTCGAGAGGCGCCGACGCGCGGGAGGGAGAAGACGGGAAGGGGAGACGATGCATCTTACCGACGGTGCAAAAGGTGCAATCAGCCGCACACGGGGCACAAAAGGACGGGTCAGACAGTCCATCAGCCGGGAGTGTGTGAAGGAGAGAGGTGACGGCGGAAGCCGGAAGATGCCAAAGGCGATGGTGAAGGAGATGCGAGTGGGCGGAGTGGGAGAGAGCGACAAGCGCGACAGCGTCAGCCACGTGGACCGAAACAGAGTGGGCACTGAGAACCTGATAAAGGCCCTCGCCAGGAGGTCGGCGGCCACGAAGGACAACACGCCCGCTCATGAGATCAGTGATGGCAACGAGACCAAGTGCATAAGTAGTCGAGAACCCGCAGGTGTCGAGCGTAGGAACGGAGAGGAGAGAGAAGTCAAGAGCGGGAACATAAAGGACAGAAGACAAAGAGAAGTCACCGACGGGAGACGACAAACAGACAGTGCCGATACCGAGAACAGGTAGGGGTGCCCCATCCCCGGTGAAGACAGCTGTGATGATAGAGACAGGACTAAACGACGTGAAGAGCTCTCGAACAGGGCACATGTGATCCGTGGCAGCCCCGTCAACAACCCAAGAGGGAGAGGTGATGCGCTCGGCGCGGGAGAGAAGGCAATAGGCTATCGTGCGTGGAGAATCACTGTGAGACACGGGGAGTAACGGGGAGAGAGGGAGAGACAGCAGAGGAGGGGCAGGCGCGACAACGCAATCAAGCAATGGGGACATACCGGCAGGCGGTGGACCACCAAGCACACCCTCCGCAAGAACGCGGCGAATCAGGGCGACAATGGCGTCCTCAGTGAGAGGAGGGGCAACAGCAGCAAGAGGTGCGGGGCCGGCCGGTGGGACGAGGGGAGCGACACGTGGTGCGGGGCCGCCAGGCACCGCGAGAGGAGGGGGCCCAAGGAGCGGNGCAATCAAACAATGGGGACATACCGGCAGGCGGTGGACCACCAAGCACACCCTCCGCAAGAACGCGGCGAATCAGGGCGACAATGGCGTCCTCAGTGAGAGGAGGGGCAACAGCAGCAAGAGGTGCGGGGCCGGCCGGTGGGACGAGGGGAGCGACACGTGGTGCAGGGCCGCCGGGCACCGCGAGAGGAGGGGGCCCAAGGAGCGGTGCAGGAGGAGCACCGAAGGCACGACCACGTAAGAGAGCGCGCTGGCGAGCGATCCTCTCACGAAGGTCAGGGACCGGAGGTAAGGGACAGGTGTCGTGGCGGTGACCCACGGCGTCACAGTTCCAACAGATGGGCGGGCGACCACCACCACCGCCAGCGGGAGCATGGACGACAAGAGCATGAGCAGCGGGGGGCAGGAGGAGGCCAGGGAGGGCGTCAGGAAGAACGGGCTGGGCAAGGGCGACAGCGGGCTGGGATGCAGTCTGGAACACGCGAAGACCATCGAGAAGAGCAGGCCAGAAGGCACCAGGTGTCTGATAGGCATACTGTAGGGTGAGGGCAAGAGGGAAGGAAGTGAGGGCGCCGGAGAAAGTCGGACTGAGGCCGGCCACGACAGAAGTCACAAACGCCTGGTCCGTGAGGGACGCACCCGCAGTGAGCAGCTCGCTCTGAAGAAGCTCAGTGCGGCCTAAATACGCCCCAAGGGACTCATCGGGACGGCGACGAAGAGCGCGGAGGTCAGCCAACAAGGAGGCGGTGGAGCAAAGAGAGTCGGAGGAGTAAGGAGCGAGAAGGGAGGCCCAAGCCTCGCGAGGGTGAGCAGGAAGAGTGGGGGTGGGAGCAAAGCGATCAAGCTGGCGGAGAGCGACGGTGGGAGCAGTAGAGTAGAGAAGTTGAAAGGCGAGGGGCGCACGATCTGGGTGCGTAAGAGGGAGGGTGGCAACTGGGTCGTAGTGCTCCCAAAGGTCGTGTATGTGTGCCCACGCGACAAAGCGAGCAGACCACTCGCTGAAGGGTGTGCCGGTAGCGTGGCTAGGAGCGGAGGTGAGAGGCAACGATGAGACGGGTGGGCAAAAGCCGAGGCTGGCAAGCTAAGTAACGGCAAGGGTCATGGCATCAAGGTGAGCCTCAGTGCGGGCAAGGGCAGCATGAGGGTCACCAGCAGCAACACCTCTAGCAACCGTAGCACCTCTCGCGGGAAAAGCACCCCCGCTAGCAACAGCACCACTGACGGCAGCGATACCTCTGGCGGCAGCACCACCACCAGCAGCAGTAGCACCACCACCAGCGGCAGCAGCACCACCACCAGTGCCTGCGACACCCCCCGCCGCAGCAGGGCCACTGGCAGCGGCAGCACTACCAATGAGACCTGCAGGCCCAGCACCACCACCGACGCCAGCCACAGTGGCGCCACTGAGACCAGCTGGAGCACCACCACCAGCACCGGCCCAGGCACCGACGGCACCAATAGCGGCATCGTCGGCAGCGGCAACACCACCGCCTCCGGGTGCAACCATGGCGCCCGAAGCAACAGCGCCACCCAACCCCGCGGGTCCGCGGACGATGCCGGCGAGGGGGGGGCGGGCCGCAGGACCACCAAGGGTAGGCAACGCGGGGGAGGGATCGAGAACTGGGCGTGCCGTAAGGGCATCGACAATGGCCGTCAAGAGGAGAGCGTGGGGATCACGAGGAGGGACGGGCTGTGGGGGAGGGGGTGGTGGAAGAGGTGCACGAAGAGCGGCAAGGGCGGAAGTGACAGCCGTAGCCGCAGCAGACCGAGGGGAGAGGGCGGCAGATTCGTCGACGAGGTCAGAGCCATCGGAGGCAGGAGGACTAGGGGCACGGGAGGAGGCATCGACGAACTGGGCCTCAACACGAGCGGCCCTGGTGGCTACCGTAGCTGCTAGAGCACCGACAAGACCGAGCTCAGGCATGGCGCTACACGTTGTCAAGGATGGAGCAAGGGAGGCAAGGAACCGACGACTACAAGAGGACCGAGCAGTAAGAGGAGATGAGGGAGGAGCCATGGTGTGTAGTGTGTATTTAAGGGTGTGAATTAGGGGGAGGTGGGAAGGGGGAGCAGAAGCGGGAGAGAAGGACACGGTCGAGTGACCGAGGCAGCCGAGCGGTCAGGAAAGCGCAGTATAGACAGAGCAGAAGGGGAGAACCAGGGGGCGAAACATGGGACAACAAAGAGAGGCATGCAAGCGAGCAGGTACAACAAGAAGGAGCGTGGAGAAGACAGCAAGAGATGAGAGATGGCAGCGGAGGCGAGGAGGGCACAGGCAAGAAAAGGGGAGAGGAAGGAGAGCAGAGGGGAGGAGAGTGAGGAAAAGAGAAGGGAAGCGAGGGACACATAGGATAGAGGGGATAGAGAAGGGGAGTGAGAGGAGGGGGTTGCGGGGAGACGAAGGGGAAGAGGGAGAGAGACGAAGGAAGGGAAGGGAGGAGGAAGGAGAGGTGACAGCAGAGGAAGAAACAGAGAGGTGGAGAGAATGAGAGAGGGAGAGAGAGGGAGGGAGAAGAGGACAAGACGATGGGAACAATTCCGCAGAGGAAAGAGAGTGGGAGGCACGAGGAACATGAGGCACGAAGATCACATACGCAAGACAAGCACAGCAAGAAGGGGAACGAGGGGCACACACGAGGGAACGAGGAGAGGAAATACGGACACGAGCCGCCAAAGGGGCGCACACGAGGCGCGAGATGGCGCACACGAGGCGCAGAGAGGGAAAGGAAAAAAGAGGAGAGGGAAAAGGAACGAGCTCACCGAGAGGCCGAGGCCACAGTCGGAAGGGAAGGAAGGCCGTGCCCGAGAGCCCAAGTGTGAAGAGCCCGAACGAACCCGAGGTCCCGCGTACATCCACGAAGAAGGAGGTCGGGGACAGAGCACAGGAGGAGAGCCGACGGGCCAAACAATCAAAGATGATGACGAAAAGTGAAGCGCAGGGACAGGGGAGAGGAACCCAACAACAAGGGGGAGGAAGGTAAATGAAAGGAAGGGAGAGGAAAGGCAAAAGGCTGGAACGAGAAAAGGTGGACGAGGGAAAACAGTGGTCAGTCGGGAAGGTGGAGGGGACAGAGCCAAGGAGGGCATACAGGGGGGGGGAACAGAGAGAACGGTGAAGGAAGGGGAAAAAGAAGGAGAAGAGAGAAAAAGGGAAGGAAAAGACGAGATGGAGAGACAGGAGAGGGAATGGAATAGAGGGAGAGGAGAGAGAGAGAGACGGAGGGAGAGAGGGAGAGACGGGGAGAGAGAGAGAGACGGAGGGAGAGAGGGAGAGACGGGGAGAGAGAGAGAGACGGAGGGAGAGAGGGAGAGACGGGGAGAGAGAGAGAGACGGAGGGAGAGAGGGAGAGACGGGGAGAGAGAGAGAGACGGAGGGAGAGAGGGAGAGACGGGGAGAGAGAGAGAGACGGAGGGAGAGAGGGAGAGACGGGGAGAGAGAGAGAGACGGAGGGAGAGAGGGAGAGACGGGGAGAGAGAGAGAGACGGAGGGAGAGAGGGAGAGACGGGGAGAGAGAGAGAGACGGAGGGAGAGAGGGAGAGACGGGGAGAGAGAGAGAGACGGAGGGAGAGAGGGAGAGACGGGGAGAGAGAGAGAGACGGAGGGAGAGAGGGAGAGACGGGGAGAGAGAGAGAGACGGAGGGAGAGAGGGAGAGACGGGGAGAGAGAGAGAGACGGAGGGAGAGAGGGAGAGACGGGGAGAGAGAGAGAGACGGAGGGAGAGAGGGAGAGACGGGGAGAGAGAGAGAGACGGAGGGAGAGAGGGAGAGACGGGGAGAGAGAGAGAGACGGAGGGAGAGAGGGAGAGACGGGGAGAGAGAGAGAGACGGAGGGAGAGAGGGAGAGACGGGGAGAGAGAGAGAGACGGAGGGAGAGAGGGAGAGACGGGGAGAGAGAGAGAGACGGAGGGAGAGAGGGAGAGACGGGGAGAGAGAGAGAGACGGAGGGAGAGAGGGAGAGACGGGGAGAGAGAGAGAGACGGAGGGAGAGAGGGAGAGACGGGGAGAGAGAGAGAGACGGAGGGAGAGAGGGAGAGACGGGGAGAGAGAGAGAGACGGAGGGAGAGAGGGAGAGACGGGGAGAGAGAGAGAGACGGAGGGAGAGAGGGAGAGACGGGGAGAGAGAGAGAGACGGAGGGAGAGAGGGAGAGACGGGGAGAGAGAGAGAGACGGAGGGAGAGAGGGAGAGACGGGGAGAGAGAGAGAGACGGAGGGAGAGAGGGAGAGACGGGGAGAGAGAGAGAGACGGAGGGAGAGAGGGAGAGACGGGGAGAGAGAGAGAGACGGAGGGAGAGAGGGAGAGACGGGGAGAGAGAGAGAGACGGAGGGAGAGAGGGAGAGACGGGGAGAGAGAGAGAGACGGAGGGAGAGAGGGAGAGACGGGGAGAGAGAGAGAGACGGAGGGAGAGAGGGAGAGACGGGGAGAGAGAGAGAGACGGAGGGAGAGAGGGAGAGACGGGGAGAGAGAGAGAGACGGAGGGAGAGAGGGAGAGACGGGGAGAGAGAGAGAGACGGAGGGAGAGAGGGAGAGACGGGGAGAGAGAGAGAGACGGAGGGAGAGAGGGAGAGACGGGGAGAGAGAGAGAGACGGAGGGAGAGAGGGAGAGACGGGGAGAGAGAGAGAGACGGAGGGAGAGAGGGAGAGACGGGGAGAGAGAGAGAGACGGAGGGAGAGAGGGAGAGACGGGGAGAGAGAGAGAGACGGAGGGAGAGAGGGAGAGACGGGGAGAGAGAGAGAGACGGAGGGAGAGAGGGAGAGACGGGGAGAGAGAGAGAGACGGAGGGAGAGAGGGAGAGACGGGGAGAGAGAGAGAGACGGAGGGAGAGAGGGAGAGACGGGGAGAGAGAGAGAGACGGAGGGAGAGAGGGAGAGACGGGGAGAGAGAGAGAGACGGAGGGAGAGAGGGAGAGACGGGGAGAGAGAGAGAGACGGAGGGAGAGAGGGAGAGACGGGGAGAGAGAGAGAGACGGAGGGAGAGAGGGAGAGACGGGGAGAGAGAGAGAGACGGAGGGAGAGAGGGAGAGACGGGGAGAGAGAGAGAGACGGAGGGAGAGAGGGAGAGACGGGGAGAGAGAGAGAGACGGAGGGAGAGAGGGAGAGACGGGGAGAGAGAGAGAGACGGAGGGAGAGAGGGAGAGACGGGGAGAGAGAGAGAGACGGAGGGAGAGAGGGAGAGACGGGGAGAGAGAGAGAGACGGAGGGAGAGAGGGAGAGACGGGGAGAGAGAGAGAGACGGAGGGAGAGAGGGAGAGACGGGGAGAGAGAGAGAGACGGAGGGAGAGAGGGAGAGACGGGGAGAGAGAGAGAGACGGAGGGAGAGAGGGAGAGACGGGGAGAGAGAGAGAGACGGAGGGAGAGAGGGAGAGACGGGGAGAGAGAGAGAGACGGAGGGAGAGAGGGAGAGACGGGGAGAGAGAGAGAGACGGAGGGAGAGAGGGAGAGACGGGGAGAGAGAGAGAGACGGAGGGAGAGAGGGAGAGACGGGGAGAGAGAGAGAGACGGAGGGAGAGAGGGAGAGACGGGGAGAGAGAGAGAGACGGAGGGAGAGAGGGAGAGACGGGGAGAGAGAGAGAGACGGAGGGAGAGAGGGAGAGACGGGGAGAGAGAGAGAGACGGAGGGAGAGAGGGAGAGACGGGGAGAGAGAGAGAGACGGAGGGAGAGAGGGAGAGACGGGGAGAGAGAGAGAGACGGAGGGAGAGAGGGAGAGACGGGGAGAGAGAGAGAGACGGAGGGAGAGAGGGAGAGACGGGGAGAGAGAGAGAGACGGAGGGAGAGAGGGAGAGACGGGGAGAGAGAGAGAGACGGAGGGAGAGAGGGAGAGACGGGGAGAGAGAGAGAGACGGAGGGAGAGAGGGAGAGACGGGGAGAGAGAGAGAGACGGAGGGAGAGAGGGAGAGACGGGGAGAGAGAGAGAGACGGAGGGAGAGAGGGAGAGACGGGGAGAGAGAGAGAGACGGAGGGAGAGAGGGAGAGACGGGGAGAGAGAGAGAGACGGAGGGAGAGAGGGAGAGACGGGGAGAGAGAGAGAGACGGAGGGAGAGAGGGAGAGACGGGGAGAGAGAGAGAGACGGAGGGAGAGAGGGAGAGACGGGGAGAGAGAGAGAGACGGAGGGAGAGAGGGAGAGACGGGGAGAGAGAGAGAGACGGAGGGAGAGAGGGAGAGACGGGGAGAGAGAGAGAGACGGAGGGAGAGAGGGAGAGACGGGGAGAGAGAGAGAGACGGAGGGAGAGAGGGAGAGACGGGGAGAGAGAGAGAGACGGAGGGAGAGAGGGAGAGACGGGGAGAGAGAGAGAGACGGAGGGAGAGAGGGAGAGACGGGGAGAGAGAGAGAGACGGAGGGAGAGAGGGAGAGACGGGGAGAGAGAGAGAGACGGAGGGAGAGAGGGAGAGACGGGGAGAGAGAGAGAGACGGAGGGAGAGAGGGAGAGACGGGGAGAGAGAGAGAGACGGAGGGAGAGAGGGAGAGACGGGGAGAGAGAGAGAGACGGAGGGAGAGAGGGAGAGACGGGGAGAGAGAGAGAGACGGAGGGAGAGAGGGAGAGACGGGGAGAGAGAGAGAGACGGAGGGAGAGAGGGAGAGACGGGGAGAGAGAGAGAGACGGAGGGAGAGAGGGAGAGACGGGGAGAGAGAGAGAGACGGAGGGAGAGAGGGAGAGACGGGGAGAGAGAGAGAGACGGAGGGAGAGAGGGAGAGACGGGGAGAGAGAGAGAGACGGAGGGAGAGAGGGAGAGACGGGGAGAGAGAGAGAGACGGAGGGAGAGAGGGAGAGACGGGGAGAGAGAGAGAGACGGAGGGAGAGAGGGAGAGACGGGGAGAGAGAGAGAGACGGAGGGAGAGAGGGAGAGACGGGGAGAGAGAGAGAGACGGAGGGAGAGAGGGAGAGACGGGGAGAGAGAGAGAGACGGAGGGAGAGAGGGAGAGACGGGGAGAGAGAGAGAGACGGAGGGAGAGAGGGAGAGACGGGGAGAGAGAGAGAGACGGAGGGAGAGAGGGAGAGACGGGGAGAGAGAGAGAGACGGAGGGAGAGAGGGAGAGACGGGGAGAGAGAGAGAGACGGAGGGAGAGAGGGAGAGACGGGGAGAGAGAGAGAGACGGAGGGAGAGAGGGAGAGACGGGGAGAGAGAGAGAGACGGAGGGAGAGAGGGAGAGACGGGGAGAGAGAGAGAGACGGAGGGAGAGAGGGAGAGACGGGGAGAGAGAGAGAGACGGAGGGAGAGAGGGAGAGACGGGGAGAGAGAGAGAGACGGAGGGAGAGAGGGAGAGACGGGGAGAGAGAGAGAGACGGAGGGAGAGAGGGAGAGACGGGGAGAGAGAGAGAGACGGAGGGAGAGAGGGAGAGACGGGGAGAGAGAGAGAGACTGAGGGGGGGGGGGGAGGAGGCGGAGGCCCAGAGTTCAGAGGCCAGAGGCCAGAGTCCGGTGACTAGAGTCTAGAGTCTAAGTACTAGAGCCTAGAGGCTAGAGTCTAGAGTCTATGAGCACGGCCAAGGGCCCAAGGCCAAGGGTCGGAGCCAGGGACGAAGGAGCAGGCGGCCGAGGACCGAGCGGAAGGCCGGAGGGCGGAAGCCAGGGGCCGGAAGCCGAGCGAAGGGCCAGCAGGATAGACGGCAGAGGAGGGCGGGGAACCGGCCGCGACCAAGGCAGGGACGGAGAGGACGGGGCAGGGAACGAACCTGCACAGCACCACCAAGACACGGAGTCACCAGAGAGAAAGAGAAAGAGAGAAAAAAAAAGGCAGGGCGAGAGAGAAAAACAGGAAGATGCAAGACGGGAGGGTACAAGACAAAGCAAAGAAAGTGGGGGGAGGCGGGGAGGGAAAGGAGGAGGAACGACGAGGAGCCCCGAGAGGGGCACACCTGGCGGGGAGAGGGAGCGGATGGCCAGAGCGGGCTGAGACCACCCAGAGGACGGGGGGCGCCCACGAGGGCGAACAGCACCCGCGACAACGATGACGGGGCCGGGCGGCAGCAGCGGAAGTGGCAGTGGCGGCGGCGGCAGAGCGAACGACAGCCGCCGGCGGGAAACGCGAAGACGGAGGGAGAAGCACGGAAGCGGAAGCCGAAGCCGGAGGAGGGGAGGCCACAGGCCCTTTAGCGGCTTGATGCCATGTTGAACGTGGTTGTACTAGGGGGAGGAGGGAGGAGACAGGAGGTGAGGGGTTGCGGGTGGAGTCGAGTGGCTCTCGACTCCTGTGAGGGGGAGCGTCGAGGGAGTTAGCCGTGGGGCCAACAGTCGCACTCGGCTGTGAGGGGGAGAGCTCTCGAGAGCTGTGAGGGGAGAATCGAGGCGGAGGGACTTAGTCGGGAGAGGAGATCGAGGCGAGAATGTAGTGTAGTTTTNGAAGCCGGAGGAGGGGAGGCCACAGGCCCTTTAGCGGCTTGATGCCATGTTGAACGTGGTTGTACTAGGGGGAGGAGGGAGGAGACAGGAGGTGAGGGGTTGCGGGTGGAGTCGAGTGGCTCTCGACTCCTGTGAGGGGGAGCGTCGAGGGAGTTAGCCGTGGGGCCAACAGTCGCACTCGGCTGTGAGGGGGAGAGCTCTCGAGAGCTGTGAGGGGGGAATCGAGGCAGAAGGACTTAGTCGGGAGAGGAGATCGAGGCGAGAATGTAGTGTAGTTTTTGGAAAAGAATAATGACAACGGGGGAGCGAGAGTGACCCCTATCGGGTCGCCCTCGCTCCCCAGATTGCGGTTCGACCTAGAGTGTGGCGAACCACATAAGGGGTGCATAGGGCATCCGCGCGCACAATGTCTCGTGAGACCCAGACGGGGTGACGCAACGAGGCCTACGTCTCGTAAGAAGTCAGCACGATCTCGCATGACAGACAAGAAATGAGACTAAACTAGGCTAGCTAACGCAAGTAGTCACAAAAGTGTTTACTACTTTAACAGTCAGGGGTACCTTGAACATCGTTACGTCAATGTTCACATAGATGTATCGATGTATCCAGGGTTTTGCACATCGATGTTGATAGTACATCGATGGGCTGTCCCATGACCAGGGGGCCATACATCTTGGAAATGGCACAACTCAGGTTGTGAAAACACATTTGATCTGTGATAGTTTCACACATCGTTTAAAAATTGCTTGTCTAATTGTAATGCACAATGGCCACATTTGTACATTACCATGTGGCTAGAGCTCCACAGTGCATACATCAGGCACTTGAGCCAGATTTCAGTTACCCATGTTGAACAATTCTGAGCACTTTAGTGCAACAGCATTCCACATTCCTCGAAACTTACGTTGCAGCATTTACTATTTGGGTTCGGTCACCATACGCCCAGTTTTCGGAACTATATAGCTCATTCGCCCGTCGTCATGCGAAAAACAACCCAGGTATCAACGGACCGTCGGAAATAACGCAGGTATCAACGCCGAGCGAGAAAGCAACCAGCCACCCACGCGGTAAAAAATATTACTCATCTGGGAATCGACATTAATTAATAGCTCAGTAGCCCATGCACTATTCGCTTAGTCATGAATAGTAATGGAGTGGAACCCCTTTGTGCAAGCGCAGGTACGTCGCCAAACCTCCGGCGGAGGTGCGACAGACGCTGATTGTTGGAAGAATATTGTGCACAAACCATGTTCTGTCGGACCTAGGTTTGACGCATATCGCTGTACCTTTGTGTACCATATGCAAACAAAGTTTGCGTGCGTGGAGGCATTAGACATGTGTCATCAAATATCTTTCTGACGAATGACATCGCGCCGGCAGTGGCAACCGAGGAGAACCTCATCAGCATCGCTGACTAGTCTGTATGCCAACCGCCACCTCCCTAGTGACATGACCCATTTGGATGTGACGTAGTGGGAAGGGTACGGAAGGCCAACTGTGTCGCAAACCGACCTCAGAAGAGGAGTTCATAAGGTATTTTTACATCATCTGCGACTTGTCCTTGACGACGTTGTATTGATTTCCCAGCCATGGCGTCCTTGCACCACTTGTCGCTAAAGGAACGTCCATTGCCTCCGCTGGAGAAATGGGCGGGCTTCGTCGACGTCGTGTGGTATGCGACGTTGTAGAGAGGGAAAGTTTTGACAGGACAAACAGCATTTTTGACGCGCTACATTCCTGAACCAAGGTATTTTTTAAAGTTCATAAGTCACCACTCGCGCATTTCGTAGTTTTCCTACACTACCTCCATATTCATGTTGAAACATGTCTATTTCCGATCCGCTGAAGCTGCGAGGTCGTCCGATGCCGCCGCTCCAGTTGTGGGATGGAGGACCGGATGCTCCTCGATACGGTCCATGGGGTGAACTCCTTCCTCCACGACCCCACATGGACCACTTTGATGCATGGGTCGTGTGGAACAGCATTAAAAGCCTCTGGGATTCGAAGGATTTGGGGCCCCCTCCAAGTGATCCATTCGACATGTGCCACCTCATGTGTGTGAAGCTGCCACATTGCCGTTCTATCTGGTGCCCCCCACACTGGCAGCCATGGGTCCATCCGGATCCCCCATGGTGCGCTAGACTCTGACCACATTGGGTGGTGTATGAGTGGGTACAGGAGACATTTTGTCAGCATTCTTTATATTCGAAGTACTGGGCATTCTCGTTATATTCTTACGTCGTTCTAATGAGCTCATGTCAGGTACCTTACATGTTAATGCAATGTGTGCTGCACTGTATGAAACGAAACTGAGCACACTGGCAGCTATTGCACCATCCTAATCCCTTATGCTACGCAACACTATGACAACATAGGGTGATGTATGAGTGGGTAAACGAGACATTTTGTCAGCATGATTTATATCCAAAGTACTGGGCATTCACGTTATATACTGACGTATTTTTATTCAGGTCATGTCAGGTACCTTACATGTGAATGCAATGTGTGCTGCACTAGGTGAAACTGAGCGGACCTTTGTCATGTAGACTTTCAACTGAGTTCTGGCGCAATGTTGGAGCTGCGCGTTTACGACCGCGTGGAATTTGTACTGTAAAATGTGTAACATTGTCATTTCTTTTCAACCACATAAGCATGTTTATCTATGACATGGCGAGTCTGACCAGCACAAATCAATGTCTTCCCCTCTTACATTCCGAATGAAGCAGACGTTGATAACACACTTGCACTACCACTCCATGCAAACACGAGGTCACTGGAACGGACCTGGCTTTCCATTCACAATCCACCGCTGGACTTGTGGGGGTAGTGTGTGGATCCACCCAATAATGTCGCACATGGGGCACAATTGCACAGGTCTGCCAGAAGACTGTGCATAGTCAGGATTAATGACCGTCCCGTTGTCAACTTGTTCTATTGCATCATAGAAGACGTCTTCCGGAGCATAGTCCGATAGAACATCAATGTCAAACGGTTCAGGGCACGTGCTGTACACGCCTCCACTCCGTGTGCAACCTTGACAGCACGTAACATGTGCCAGCTCCACATAGAAAAGAAGTCACAAGAGGGAGTGCTCCCGGGAAAACCGTGCAATCCATGATGAAAGAGGGTGAATGTTGGAGAGTTATACAAATGACTGCCATCCCTGGTTTTATACACTGGACACATGCTTTGGGGCTCCCCTGTGACACTAGTAGTAGAGAAATGTCTTCATTGTCACTAAAATACAACAAGTGTAGCTTCACGCACAAATCCACTTCCTCTAACAACATTAGGACAACAAGGATTGAAGAAGGTTTTCCAAGGAATTTGTGGTTACATGTTGCAAAGGAACCAGTACACACTGGCAACTAACACAAGCACACACCTATGCTCTATACAGACATTGGGAGACCACTACCCAAACAGAGCAGACCGTCAGCCCACGACTTGTACTTGCTTCCATACATGGTCTGACATGAAGGCGTGCCACCCTGCGCCCCTGCACAGTGACATGAGAATTTTGTTAGGAAATGCATGTTTGTGTTTGCATGAAATGTAAAGTTGTACAACACAATGCAGTCAGCAGAAGTGGAATTTCTCACCTTAGATTCCAAGGGCATCCATGCCTCTTACTTCCGGCATGCGGACCTCTTCCTTTGCTTCATCCAATGCGTCCTCTTCATCTGCCTCTTCTCCTGCGTCACCCTCTACATGTTCTTCCAGACCGCCATGCTCCTCCATGAACCTGGCACTTTCAGCATCGTGCTCTTCCTGTGTGAGCAGTCCGGTCTCCGCCTCCGCCGCATACCCCAGGGAGTCGTCACTGCCACTGTCGGGCACGTTGTCGTCGAAGTCATCTGCGGCTGCCTCACCAACCTCGTCGTCGGTCGACGACCCCCTGGGTTCTGCCTCCGGGTCGTAGTCCGATGCGTCATTGTCGTCCGTAGCTCCCCCTTCCTGCAGCCCTGCCCCTCCCTCTCTCGCATCACGGGCAGCTCCACTTCTTACGGCTGCCTCGCGTTCTGCTCGTAGTGCGGCTGCCGCTTCGTGAGGCCGAGGTGCAGGTGGGTTTGGACACATCTTCTTGGTGTGATCCTTGCAGCCACACTTTGGGCAGATGAAGTTCCGTTTCCACAGCGGCGCACGCTCCATGCGCGCGCTCCTCCGACGACCACGGCCACGGTGCGGACCTGGTTGGCCCCAGCCAGGAGGCAAAGGTTGGCTCAGTCCGGCAGCACTCGGCGACAGCATGGGGTTTTCGTAGGTCAGGCTCCAGTATCGTGCTGTCTGCCCGCGGGTCACGTGCGCAGTCGGGTCCTCACCCACTTCCATCATTGCAGCACAAGCATGCTGGCATGGTTGACCGAACTCGCGCCACCGACGACAATCACAGGTTCCCATGGCAAGGTTCACGTGCCTCCGCACGTTTGTGGGGCCACGAACCATTGCCAACGATGGCCCCTCCATGACCATGTCGTAGTCACGGGCAACTGCAGAGCTGTGCATCAGGCGTTTCGCAAGAGCCGGGGCAAGAGTCTTGTTGCACTTGGCTATCTGCTCGCGGCGTTGCGCCATGATGCCTTGCACGAAGTAGTACACCTGTAGGAAGCAATAGAACGGGAACAACTTGCGGAGGCTCTTCAGACGAGCGTTGAGTGACTCTGAAGCGTTGCTTGTGATGTGCCCCCTGCGAGGCACGGGGCACATGTAAGAGGTCCACTTCTGAAGTGGTATGCCACTGGTTCCGTCCCTGCCTGGGATGAGGTACTCTGTGGCTCGTTCGCTCACTGCGCGTAGATGACGTGCAGCGCGGTGAAACTACTTGTGTGTCAGTGCCTCTGCGCATTTCCAGGCCCAGTATGCCACCTTCTTGCCGAACTTGTCCTGAACGTTTCTGCGGAGATGCCATGCACAAAAAGTGTGTGTTGCGCCGGGCAAATGTCTTCCCACGGCTTTGGCCAGCCCAGCTTCACGGTCAGACACAATGACCGCACCTGCAGAAGAAGCAGAGGGGTACGCTCGTGCCACCTGCTCGCAAAACCACATCCAAGTCTCCTCGTTCTCTGCATACACTAGTGCCCACGCCATCGGGCATGCGTGGTCGTTTGCGTAAAAAAATTGCGCGACCAACATGACTTGCTTGTGGCCGTTCTTCAGAAAAGTGCCATCCATGGTGATGATCCTCCTGCTGTACTCCCAGCCCAAGCGGGTCACGCCAGGGGCCACAAAGGCCCACTTGAACTTGTTCCCTGCGTCTTGCTCGGCCACGGCATGGGTAGCCAGGTCTACGCGTTTCAGCTGCACGAACACATGAGCACGGTATTACATGTTTGAACCCGGTAGGAGCCAAGACATGTGACGAAGAATGTGACATGCGTTGTTGGACGTACCTCGGCACAGAGGCCTGGAAACATGGCCCATGATTTTGCCTTTGTGTGCCCCATGTGGTGGGCCTGGGCCATACTTCTAGCATGGTACATCGTACTGTTGGCCACCTGAATACCCGCAGCTTGCTTGATGATCGCTCTGAGCGTGGCAGGGGGTGTAGTCGGATCCCGCGCCATCTGCTGCGAGATGTGCCGTGCAATCCAGTGTGTGGTACGGGCCGGGCTCCCACGGCCAATTGTTGGGGTGCAGCAGTGGCCCTCTGTGACATGGGACAGCTTCACCGCCCCCAGCTTCAAAGAAACAACTGCGCATACATGCCACGCGCAACCATGCCCGACAGCGTCAATGCAGCGCATGTCGATCCGTCCAGGCTCGCTGCGCACCCACAGTAGCCCAAAGCGGCTAGCCACCGCGTAGTCTTTGATGGCCGCCCTACAAGCAGCCATGTTGTGATACGTCTTGCCCTCCACAAGGGCATCACCATCTGCCTTCCTTTTCTTCGTCGTAGAATCGGGCGAGCTGTCGGACGTGGCTGCAAAAGGAGACGACGGGCAGAAGGCAAAGCACATTCATGAGAGTTCAGAGGGCTGAAAAGTGTGAACGAATATCATGTACATGACCATGTTCGGCAAGTTCCGCAAGCACAAGTATGAAGAACGCACAAGGGCAAGAGCAGGCTTGAAATACAAGATGAGAGTGAAGCAATTTAAAACCGGGACACACAAATTACCAGTGGAGCCACTAGGACATAGTACACGGTGCCTTGCCCATGTCTGTGTGTAAGGTGGAGCCTCGGTCTGCTCCTGGGAGCGTGGCTCCATTAAAAAAAACCGCATGGTCTCCGCAGCCTCTTCGTCCAAACGTCTTTCCCATTCCTCATAATCACGGTCTCTGTTCAGCCAGAAGAAGAGTTCTTCCTCGACACCTGATTGACGGATGAAATCGTGGTGTGCCGAAATGTGCGACTGCACTGGAGGAGGCGCTGGAGGAAGACCATGCTCCGTAGGGCGATAGGCGCGTTGTTGAGGTGGTGGTGCGGCGGGCCGTTCCACAGTTCGTGCCGTGGGCCGTGTCGCAGGTCTCGCAGCAGTTCGTGCAGCGGGTGGTGCACCGGGCTGGGCCACAGGTGGTGCAGCGGGCGGTGCAGCGGGTGGTGCAACGGGTGGTGCAGCGGGTGGTGCAGCGGGTGGTGTAGCGGGTGGTGTAGCGGGTGGTGCAGCGGGCGGTGCAGCGGGTGGTGCAGCGCGTGGTGTAGTGCGTGGTGGCGTAGGACGTGCAGCGGGAGGTGCAGCAGCCGTCGGCACGGCGGGTTGTGCACCCGACGGCTGCACACGCACGCGTGTGGGGCACCACCCCGTAGCCGGTGGGTTCGGGCGTCCAAGGTTACGCCGCCTTGGGTCTAAAGGACCAGACAGAGTTGTGGCGGCTGTTGCCGGCGATGCCACATGACGGGGAGGTACCTGCCGTGGCATGCAAAACTGAACCGCCACGGGCAAGCCCCCCTGGCCGGTGGAGACTGCCCGTCCTTGTGTCACTGGGCCTAGCGGTTGTGAGAGCGCGGGAGTTGTAGGACGCAATGCCTGGGCACACGAGATCGGTGAGCGACGGGGCGGACGTGTGGGATTTGTGCGGACCAAAGAGGCGGAGGCAATAGCCTCCGCCTTCCGGGCACTGCCCCGGGTCTGGGGCGCCATTGCACGAAGAATGGGCACATTGGCATTTTTTTAAGACAATGTATGCCTGACGTACCCAGCACGTTAACTCACCTCGCTTGATGAGGAGCAAGAGCGCCATGTTGACACTCCACCGCGAACACACGAAACCCGGGCATAGTCGCACATCGGCGCTGGACGGGCTGAAATGACGCAAACATTGGGGGGGGGAGGGGGGGGGGGGG
>SZWC01007011.1:92764-133109 GCA_023375785.1 Penium margaritaceum
CCCCCCCCCCCCCTCCGAGAGGGTACCATCCTGGTGCGCTCCTAGTACGCTCAGAGGACCGTATTGACAGCACCGCCCCTATGGAAATCGGTTTTGGGGATCCAACAGGTTTGTTTAGGCCCATAGCCAAGCCATTTCACCAGGTACTGCCACCCGTTACCGTGCCGATGGTGCCCGATAATCTTCTCCACCAAATACTCCTCTTCATCCACCACTGAGACCGGTGGAGGAGGAGCCTGCCCTCCCACCGCGAATTGCGCATCTGGCTCTTTTTAGGCCTTGAGAAGAGAAGCATAGAACACGGGGTGGATCCCATAGTGGTCCGTCAGATCCAACACGAAGCTCATCGCGGACCGCTTCTCCTTGACCGGAAAAGGGCCCACCCACCGAGGCTTAACCTTGTCGCTGCCCACCCCCGCCAGCTGCAGGTTCCGCGAGCTCAGCAGCATCTTTTTTCCCACCAAGAATTCCTTGGCTGCCCTGTGCTTTTCTGCTTTCTGCTTCATCTGCTGCTGCGCCTTGTGAATCGCATCTCGTACGCCTCTCCACACGTCTATGAAGAGGAGTGTTTGGTAGAGAAGATGCGCTTCACAAGTCACTTGCAAACTACTGCAATGTGCTGCTCTGCTACTCGTTGTGGACGCACCCATGCCAAGTAAACCTGGCCACTTTTGCACTCAAACCGCTTCAACTGCTGCATGTTGATGACACGTAGCTGCTTACCCGCTTCTGCCACATCCGACTCCTTCCCCTCGCCCCGTCACAACTGCAAAGTGAGATTTTTCCCGTCCGCCTTCACAACCACACGGTTGCACCTCCAATCCACCTCCAGATTCTAGGCGTGCAACCAATCCCGGCCGATCAAGCAGTCGTAATCATCCATACGGCAAGTGTGGAGCTCCATGTCACACACCAAATCACCCATATGGACCTTGTGCTTGACGAGAGGCCTGCTGCACTCCACCACTCTGGACACCTGTCGCGACTTGGCGGACATTCCCGGCTGCCGTGCGTGCTCCAACGTTGTGGCCAATTTTTTGTTGAAGAAGCTATGGCTCGTGCCGCCGTCTAGTAGACCTCATAGCTTCCTCCGCCCCTTGAAACTCCCCTCCGGAATCTCATGAACCAGCTCCAGGATGATCCTTGAGAACTTCCGGGTCTCACCTTCATTTTGTAACAGTGCTTGAGGCAGCTCCTTTATTGGCAAAAGCCTTTCAGGGCTGTTGCTGTACTTTGCGGACAAAAGAATTGTAGTGGTAGGTCATCCCCTCCTTGTTGCTGCTACCCATTTCCTTCCTGTGCCTTGCGCTTGGGGCAATCTTGCTTGCGATGACCCTCCTCACCACAAGCCCTGCACTTGCCTCTGGGTCCTTGGTGTCAGCCCGTGCCCCGATGCCCGGCTTGGATTGCATCCATCTCCATGGGCACGGCCTAACCCGGCTGCTCCACCCATTGTTGTGTTGCATAGCTGGTCCACGTCGATGCACTCCACCGCCGAGACCAACTTTGCAAAGGTTCGCAACCCGAGCACTGGAAGTTCTCGTTGGACGTACGGCTTCAAGCCGTCATGGTAATGGTCATACGCCTCTACGTCCGAGAGGTTGTCCATTTGCACTGCCAAAGCCATTAAGCGTGTAGTGTAGTCCTGGACCGATCCGCCTTGCTTGACGTGCTTGATCTCTTCACGTGCGACCCGGCTGTCATTGAGGAGGTCCAAACGCGCATGGAGCATTGTCTTTAATTGCTCCCACGTCTCTGGCTTCTCCGTCAAAACCTGCGCACCGAGCTGCACTTCCCGCCCTAGCGGTAAACTCAGCAATGGCTGAAGCCGTGCCTCGGCCTCCAGCCCGTCCGGCAACCCAGCGGCGTAACGCCGGCACAATGCCGACCACCACTGCATCGCCATTCCCCGGAGTAGCGTAGGTGCATACTCTAGTCTTGCAACATCTTCTCCCATGGGAACGCCCAACGCCATGAATAATGAGTTCACCATGAAGAGCCACTCATCTAGAAACATGCAAGAGTTTTGGTTGAGCCAATTGGTATGCTTGCTCATCCATATGTCAAACTATACTCTCACATCCAAAACATGCAGCTTACTGCACAAGATTTTGGCATACATCATTCCTACGCATAACATACAAACATTGAGCACCATGATTTCACATATGTGCATTTGAGATAAGATGGTTTCTAAACCGCAAAGAAACACAATTGTATTGTGATGATAGTTTATCAAACCCCTTGATTGGGAAAGTCTAATGCTGGAGTGCATGCGGTTAGATTGGTGAACAACCTTCTCCGCTCGTGGATGATCTTCTTGTATTCTTGCTCATGTTTCTCTTTCAGCTTTGCCATGTTTGCTATTGTGGCTCTGATGTGCTAAACTGAATGGTTTCTCTTGGGGTATGGTGAAACATGATATGGGAAGATGTTTATTCTATCAACGCTAAAAGATAATGCCCAATTGAGTGCTTCAACATAGCTGCACGTGACACTTGACCATAGGGCCACACATCTCCCTTTTAGCAATGAGTGAAGTCTTTGCTGTGCATACTATGTCCATTCAGAAGTGTGCCTGGTTCATTGGCCATGCTGCCACATTTGGATGAAATTAAAAGGAAATGGTTGCTTGCTTATAAAACATGCAACATACATGCAACCCTTGTACAAGCTATGTTAGTTTGCAAGCAAGTTCTCGTAGTAATGTTTTTGGTCTGGATGCTCACCAAACTGTCTGACAGCGTCAACAGCCTATCATGATTTCATTCCTCAAGGTCAAGCTCAACCCCTTGAAGTGAAAAAAATCTCATTCACGAGCTCTTGCTTGTTGGGAAGTCCTGTCAACGAATGTGTATAATCCCAATTTTTTCTCATGCTTCCTGTTGTTCTAATCACGCATCTGCTGTGTGCCTTTTTGTGTAGAACCACGTTCTTCGTGGCATGTCTGTTTTTTGGTTTATATGTTTTAACTGAAGGCCATTCCACATGGGCCTTCAATGATGCTAATCTCTAAAAAAAAGGGAGCATGGTTTGTTACGCCAAGCGCAACATTGTTGGTTCACATAGAGGTTGTGCACAGCAGAAGACGGTTCAATGAATTTGTATGGTTGGATGATGTGTATTTAGTAGTAGGTGAGGAAGAGTTGGGGTCTTGGCTGCTTGAGTGGAGTCACACATGTGACTCTACTGTGTCGCAAGTGGATGCTTCATTTCAATCAAGCTCTTGAGAGGTTTCGAGAATATCGAGGCAATATTTGATGGAATTTCAGTGTCTTTTTAAATTCCATTGTAGAAAAAAGTTAATCGGTTTGCGATAGTTTTGACGATACTCCTAGAAAGCAATCATACTTGTTATGACCTTTTACAACAGAAAATCAAATGCCTGGATATTTGGCCTAAAATGTCCTTCCTCCATTGGCGTAATGTATGGAGGTCGACAAGCAGTAGGCCATGAATACAATGACATAAGCACTCATATTTGGGGTTTAGGAAGGAAAGTAACCGAAATGGGGAAGTATGCTTTTCTAAAGAAATGAGCACAATATGCCTACCTTCTTAAATCTGAATGGTGTTTGGATGCCACACTTGGTTCTTGGGTATGTGGGTGATTCGGTGCAGAATACACTAGGCATCTCTTCTTGAATCATTGTCTTCTACACTTTTCCTAAATGCAAGCCCACGCTTGCTTTTGTTTCTTCTTCCTCCACGGAGCATGATTAATTCTAGCAAGTTTTTGGAACACTCCCACAGGAGAATAGAAACACATTACACTTTATGTCCTTCAAAGGTCCATCTATTTCAACGATTTAGAAGTGGATGGTTCACAAGTACGAGGTACAGAGCAGAAGACAGTTAAAGGAATTGGGAGAATAAGATCAATGAGTGTATTTCAATGAAAATTGTCAAACACGCCGAGAGCATATACACAATAGCAAGACTCTACTTGTTGCGGTGGAATTTGCTGAGGTACGTGTGACTTTAGCGGTCAATAACGTTGCCGTCCAATCAGTCCAATGGGGCTCACATAAGTGAGAAGAAGCTGTTAGAGCATCTGATTTGTCCGCTTGGTTTGCCTGACGGTTTTGTGGATGGAACGCCATTCATAGCCAGATCTAACTTCCATAACGTGTTATGATCTTACTCCAAAACTGGCTAGTAAAGCGGTCGTCCTTGTCACCGAACATGGTATGTGGCACTACATGTAGCTGCACAGTTTGATTTAGAAACAACCATGATTTTCCCTAAACAAGAACGATGGTTTTGTTGGGAAAATGGTGATCATTTTTGAGAATCTGTTTACCACCACAAGGATGGCGTCATATCCATCCAAAATGGTGGATAATCCCATCAGGAAGTCCATACTGAGGCCAACTCACACCTCCGTTGGAACAAGGAGCATTACCGTAAAAAACATTGATTTCGACGATGAAGGTGATCCATGCTTTTTTTCGACGAGTTTTTTCAGGTTTGTAATTATTTAGGTGGCACGTTTATATTCAACGAAAGAAGGGGGGTAGAACCTTGCATTCAATAAATGTTTGGGGAGAGTTAATACTTTTCGGCGAATGCCTTGTCACTCGAGTGATTCTCCTGTTCGAAGTCTCAAACATACAAAACTTCTAACAGTATAGTCAGAGCCTGTACCAGACTCGCCGGACTCCGGTGCGGCAGAGCGAGCGGCTTTTGCTCTCTCCGGCAGGGTCTGCCGCAGAGCTTCCCGCAGCCACTGCCGCAGACTTCTTTGAGTAATCTCTTAGAAACAGCCCTCCCGTTCGCGCTCACCTGCCGGCTCCGGCAGGTGCCGCTGACCAGCGAACGTTCCTGGATACGAACGTTCAGATGGTTCAAATGGTTTAGAATTCTAAACCGTTTTATAGCTGAACGTCGTGGCGAAGCGTTTCATCCAGTCGTCCATCACGTTTAAACCTGCTATCCCTAGAGTCACTGAAAACCTGCCCCGGGCCACCGGGCAAGCCAGGCCACGGTGCCTCTGCGGCAGCTGCAGAGGCCTAAGAAACATCCTTGAAGAACAATCCGACCAATGAGAGGACGAGTTTGAGGATCCACCGCACACGGTGAGGCGGCCACCGTCTCCGGTGGCCGTTTCTCTTCCTTTTGGAGCCTAGTCAGCTCGCCGGCTAGATTCGCATATCGCGAACTTTTTCGGACGCCGTTGACCCGTCGCGGACGTTTTCGTGTACATTTCGGCAACTATTGACCCCTCGCCACTGTTTTCGTGACCGTTTCGGCAACAGTTGACCCTTCGTCGATGCGAACTCCCCGCGCAAAAATTCCTGCCGCACCGGAGGCCGGCGAGTCTGGTACAGGCCCTCACTCGAGCGACGAAGTTTCGCGTGACTGTTCGCTTGCTCCCTCGCTCGCTCGCTCCACCACTGTCAAACGTCGTCGCTTCAGCACGACGACGAATGATAGTGATGAACAACGGTTGCAAAAGCAAAAAAGACCTCAATCGAGGGTTGGTACAAACAACAAGCTGACTAGACCCGGGTTGCAATTTGACCAAAATTTTGGGGTAGCACGTTGATTTCGATTATTAAACTTTTTATTATTTATGTTAAACTTTTCAATTCGACTAAATTTCGTTCTCGATGAAAATCAATCACACAAAAAATAATTAACATTCAAATCAAAGTTTTTTAGGCTAGGAGAACCTGTTTTAGCCTCTTGCGTTGAGATTTTTGCAGCTAACAAGTGTCGCAAAACTTTTAGATCACAGCCATGTAGACCTGCATGGGGTCCCCATCAATGTTGCTTTGTCAGGTTCTTTAGCATCTTGTCCTTGCCAAAGTTTCCAACTGGACTAGTTGGAATCATGGTGTCCTCCATGATTTGTACGTACTAGTTTGGTGGTATGACAATTTGGCAAGAAAACCATTGTTTCCTATAGGGGTTTTCAAAACAAAGAATTGACTTGTCGCACTAGCCATACTCCTTGTTATCCTTTGCAAACAACCTCGCAAGATATGGATTTCGGTCAATGAGCAATGTTGATCTAGGACATTAACTATGGTTGTTAGGTCAAAGTACTCGTTGGATTTCTTCTCTTTATCTAGGTCGGTACTCAATGTCGTAGTCGACATTCGACTCGAGGAACTCCATCCATCGAGTTTGTCGGTAGTTCAGAATTATTTGATCCTGAGAAAGTGCGTGGAAGCTTCCTAGCAACACAGCCGTTGACCGGGCGTCAGTGCCTGGTCAGACGGTGACGACAGTCACAGTGTTGGTTATTGTCACAAACACGTGCAAGTGCCATCTTGTCTCCATTCATGCACACACCTCACCACTGCAGGTGATTGATCTGGATTAAGGCTCCCTGGTGCAAGACTGTGGTGCAGCATGAAGAACACAGAGGATGTGCCTCTCTCAAGGTGCCAAGTGGTGGCTTCAGCACCAGTCTTGTCACATGCCTTAGTTTAGTAATACACTCATGTACTAAAAGGGGATACAACTTGTGGGAATGCATGTTTGTTAGTTGATTGCATACTTGCATGTTCCTAGAGTGGTGAACCGGGTTGCTGATCCCTCGGGACCACACGTCCGGCTTGTGCCGGCGTGTGAGAAACCGCCTGGAGCTCGTTCGCTCCAGGGTCGGGTTCGATCCCTCGGTGGCGTCCGGGCCCCACGACGATTGTCTCGCGTGGGTGGCCCGGTCAACTGGCTCTCACCACCTCGCTCACACTCACTCGCTTGTCAAGCTGTGACTTGTTACCACATTTTTCCCCGATCCATGGCGTACGTTGTTGCTCGTCACGTGCTCTCTTGCTAGCCTAGCAACTACGCCTACCTACTGGTATCAGAGCAGGAGGACTGTCCCTCCCACCGCGACGTCCTGGGACCTCATGAGACTCACGCGCTAAGCGTCGGGTGATCCCGCACAAGCCACAGCACGAGACAGTGGCGGCCTAAGCAGCAGCAGCGGCGGTCATTCTGTACAGCCGATGGCATCACACTCGTGAACCTCAGCACGAGATCGTGGCAGCTTAGGCAGCAGCAAAAGCTGCCACTCTGAGCAGCTCCTAACATCGAGCGACGGGTGATCCCGCGCAAGCCACGGCACAAGGCCGTGTCGACCTAAGCAACAGCAGTAGCAGCCATTCTGTGTAGTTGTTGGCACCGAGCGACAGGTGGTCCCGAACAAGCCACAGCACGAGACCGCGGTGTCCTAAGCAGCATCGTTGGCAACCACTCTGTGCCATTGCCAACATCGCACTCGCGGATCTTAGCGCGAGACCGCAGCAGCTTGGACAGCAGCAGCAGCCGCCACTCTAGGCAGCCGCTGTCATCAACCGACGGGTGATCCCGCATGAGCCACAGCACAAGGCGGTGGCGGCCCAAGCAACAGCAACAGCAACCATGCCTTGCAGCCGCTGACTTCGAGCTCGTGAACCTTGGCACGTGACAGTAGCAGCGTAGGTGGCAGTCTAGGCAGCCGCAACAGTCGCCGCTCTGCGCAACCGCTAGCTTTGCAGCAGTGATCTTAGTCCCAACACTGCAGCTAGGCAGCATCAGTAGCAGCCACTTTGTGCTGCTGCCAACATCGCACTCGTGGACCTCAGTGCAAGGCCGCAGCAGCTTGGACAGCAGCAGTAGCCGCCACTCTGGGGAGCCGCTGGCATCAATCGACGGGTGAGCCCGCACGAGCCACAACGCAAGGCCGTGGCGGCCCAAGCAGCAGCAACAGCAGCCATGCCTTGCAGCCGCTTGGGCTCAGCCGCTTAGCCGCTTGGCACAAGATAGAAGCAGCTTAGGTGGCAGTCTGGGCAGCCACAGCAGCCGTCGCTCTGTGCAACTGCTGTCTTCGCAGTCGTGACCTCAGCCCCAACCCAGCAGCCAGGCTTGATCCCAGCATACTCTCGATCACCACGGGCTGCCCTGAGGCAGCCCATCACTCTGTACACTGGCGGCTCCACCTGAGATCGAGCCAGCCCCTCCGTCATCAACAGTGGCTCGGAATGGTGTAAATACTGACGAGGAGCTTGCATACTACGAGGAGAGGGCGGAGATAGAGGTGTGGTCGAGGGTGCGTCGCAGCAGTCCGGGGTATCACCCCGGTGAAGACTACGATCCCGCTGATCACTACGCGTGGGCGGACGCAAGGGACTACGCAACGCGCTGCCAATCAGCCGACGACGACACCCCAACGTCGCTGAACCAGCCGGCAACAGCACAACAAAACGACCACCGACCTCTTCACTCTCTGGTAAGACCGCCCATTTCCCATAGGACGCGCCCGCAACACTGCCGTGCTGTTCCCCGTGGTGTAGCTCCACCTGCTGCAACGGTAGCATCTGAGGCCTCCGCTCCGCATCGTGCTGCATCCCCAGCCGCAACTGCTGTAGAGCCCATCTCGTCTCTTGATATTCTCTCAGCGCTGCAGGCTATCCTTTCATCCAGTGCTACCGTTGCCACTACCTTTGCAGCCACAGCACGTGCCGCACGTGCACCAGCCAACACTGCTACAGGTCGAGCCATTGACACATATACTGCAGCGGTTGACCAGGGACCCTTGGCGGCCTAGGCCGTCAACGTAGCCACTCAGGTTGCTGCATCAACAAACGTTGTTGCATCCGCCGCATCCATAGCAGCCACAACACTCTCTAATGTAGTTGGCTCTGCTAACGCCTCCACAACACAGGCAGCCTCTCTATCCTCCACATCACCGTCAGTCACTCCGCACCTACAACTGTTGGTTTTGATCGCTACAGTCATCGTAATCTGTCAGGTGCAGCTCTGACGGGTGTAGCCTGCTTCGTCGTCACCACATCGTCCTTTGTCACAGTCGTCTCCTCCTCAGCTGCTGCTGCACTGCCACCACTGTTCTCTCTGCACCGCAGTGCGTGGTGAGCTTCCCTTCTCCTGCTCTTCCACACTCTCTCCTTGTATTTGTGTGTTCGTGCATTCAGGTTGTTGCCTTGCAGCGCACTTTCAACACCGATATCTTACTTCCCACGCCCACTTGGGTAAGGGAAACTCTGCCGAAATTTTTTCGGCAGAGTCACATCGCTGGCACAATGCCAGTCGACGATGACCAATACACAGCACTACAGGCTGAGCTTCAGCATGAGCGCACTGCATTACAGGTAGCTCTCAGTGCTTAGCGGGCTGCTGAGGAAAAACTGAAGGCTGAGCAGGCTGATCAAGAGACATTCGCCGACCACATTGCTGACTTGGTTCTGAATCGCCTGCAGCCCACACTGCACAGCACTCAGTTCGCTAGCATTGCTACTGCTTTTTCCACTTCTCCCACTTCCGCTTCCACTGCCGCTGGCACATCTACCTCTGATCCACTTGCAGTCGCCGCAGCTGCTAGTATAGCTGTAGCCAAAGCCCTTGCCCCAGGAGTGCAACGCAAGCCCGACTTTGACTCCACTCCACCCCACTTCACACCCAGTCTCACTTTTCACTCTTGGGAGGTTCGTTTTAGTGCATGGGCACAAGGGGATCAACTCTGGGAATACTACCATGCACCAAATCCCTCAGCTGTCCCACCTTTCGTGCCAGTCGATTCTGAGTCAGCTTGAGCAGTCCGAGCCCTCATTCGCGCCGGACCAGACGATCTCACTGATGAGATTGGATCCTACAATGCTGACACTGCATGCCGCACCCCCGCTAACCCGGTTGGGACCTATGCCCTGATCAAGCGGCGCATGACAGTCACTGGACATGCAGCACAGAGCGTCCTCACTGTCCAGTTCAACACGCTCTCCATGCGTGCTGACAAGACTGCTGACGCCTATTGGGCTCGCAGTCTGCGCCTGCTGCGTGATCTCGGCAAAGCCGCCCCAGGCCAACTCCCCGCTGTCCTCTCCATCGTCAACGGTCTCATCCCTGAACTCAGCGACATCTTTCGCGAAGTGAAGGCCACGGATTTGGAGCGTCTGGCGGCAATACCTGTTCCCGCTAACACACCTCCTGGAATTGGGGCTTTGTGGGAGTTCACCTCCCAGTGCCTCACTGACTGGTGGAGCTCCTTGCAGGACAAACGCATCCACCGCGCAGCTGTTGCAGCAGCGACCACCGCACTTCCCTCCTCCTCTACCTCCTCAGCCTCCAGCTCATCCTCTGTCTCCACCTCCACTACCACCGCCACCTCCCTTGCTTCCCAAGGAAGTGGGCGTGGTGGAGGGGGCAACAAAGGTAAAGGCCGATGAGGTGGCTCTGGCGGTGGCGGGCAGGGGAAAGGGGGCAAAGTTCGCGGTTCTGATAGCACGGCATCCCACTCCTCCTCCTCCAGCACTGTCACTTGCTCGAAGTGCGGCGCCGCTGGTCATGCGGCACCCAAGTGCCCTGCACCACCAGATGATGCACGCCTGGCCTCAGCCATGCGTGCTCACTGGGCACACTCTTCAGGATCAGGTGGAGGCTCTGCCCGTTCCTTCATCTCCGCGGGGTCTAGTCGTAGCTCTACGCACACGTCTTCTCCATTGCCTGCAGCAGCTGCCTAGAGCACTGTCCTCTCTGCACCTTCTCCACCTACACCCTGGGGTTGGCCCCCGGGATTTGGAGGTCCTGTCTACTTCGGGCCTCCATCCGGCTTCTACTCACCTCCATCATGGGCGTCCCCCATTCCTGGTCCCCAGCCACACTCCTCTGCCGCACTCATCACCGGACCGCCTGAGGACGAATGCCAGTTGGACTCTGCGCTCCCTCATGCCATCCACGAGCGTCACCTCCGTGATCAGGGAGGTGAGAGTGTACGTTCGGTCGAGGAGGGCCTTGCGTGTGCTCTTGACTTGTCTCTTTGTGGACCCCCCTCCGGTCATGTTCAGGGGTGTCCCCCAGATGATGTCCCATGGATTGAGGATTGGCAGTCGTACAGTCTCCCTCGTTGCCTTGCTGCTTGTGGCCAGCGCCTTTTTCCACGTTCTGCCATTGCTGCTGTGCGTCGTGACTCTGCGCCTGTCCGTGTGACGGGTGGCTTCTGGATCCTTGATTCAGGGGCCACCCACCACATGACTTCCTATCGTTTAGCGTTTGTGTCGTTGGGTCCTGTTGGTTCTGTTCGCTTTGTGCGCACTGGCTCTAGCCACCTTCTCCTTGTCCAGGGTGTCGGTGTCGTCCGCTTCGTTGGCCCTGGGGGGGAGCTCTTTCTCCCTGACGTTCTCTATGTGCCTGCTCTTGAGCTCAGTCTGCTGTCTGTTACGACTCTCGACGACCAGGGCATGGACTTCTCATCCAGTCGTGGTGTTGCCTCTGTTATGCATCGCAGCACTGGTCGTGTCCTACTGCGAGGCACTCGTTGTGACCGTCTATTCCGCGTGCCTTTGTTTGCACCTCATCCCTCCACGACTGCTCTTGTTCATGTGGCCCGTTCCCTCACTCCTGCACATGCAGAGTTGCTCCATCGTCGTCTCTGTCACATTCACACTACTGCCATTGACAGTCTGCTTCAGGAGATGCCTACAAATGGCCTTGATGCCGACACGTTCTCTGCACCCTGCCCCACTGACTGTCTCGACTGTGCTCAAGGCAAAATGCACCGCTCCCCATTCTCCACTTCTGAGTCTCGCACGTCTCACCCACTTGACCTCCTGCACGCTGATGTCATGGGACCCCTTGCCCATGACGCCCTTGGGGGTGTCGGACGTTATGTCCTCTGTCTCACAGACAATTTCTCTCGGATGCGCTGGGTTTTTGCCCTTCGGCAAAAGAGTGACGTCTATTCTACACTTGAGTCGTGGCTACCACAGGCTGAACTGGCCTGTGGTCGCCGGCTCAAAGTCTTTCGCTGTGACCGTGGTGGCGAGTTCATGGGTCCCACCGCTTGCTTTCTCACCTCTCGTGGGGTGTGTATGGAGCCCTCGGCACCTTACACACCCCAGCAGAACGGTGTCGGAACGCTGGAATCGCACCCTCGCTGATGGAGTTCGTACTCTCCTCAGCGAGTCCTCCCTCTCTTTCGTCTTTTCCTTTGAGGCCATGTGCTACATGACCTGGGTATGGAACCGTGTCCCCCACGGTCCCCTTCCTCGCCACATCACCCCCTTTGAGCACTGGTATGGCCGCCGTGCTGACCTCCGTCTGGCTCGTGTCTGGGGCTGTGTGGCTGCTATCTGGTTGCCAGAGGACTCTCGTGATGGCAAACCGAGTCCTCGTGCGCGCCTCTGCACGTTTCTTGGCGTCTCTGCCATGTCTAAGGCATGGCATTTCTGGGACCCCGACCGCTCCCGTGTCATCGAGTCGCGTGACGCCCTCTTCTTTGAGGATGTCTTTCCCCGTGACCTGTCCCATGTCCCTCCTCCGTCGTCTCTCTCCTCGCTTCGTCGGCCTGGGGGGGGTGGGTCTATTCCAGCCTCCGATCTCCGTGCGTCCACGTCTTCTCCTCAGACAGCGTCCCCTGTTGTCACTCCTACGGACAGTGACGAGGACTCAGTCTCCTCCAGGTCAGGGGCCTCAGCGCCCTCCCCGGAGTCCGAGTCACCCCGGTCCTCAGCCGGCAGCCCTGTGTCCTTGCCGTCTACCGCCATTCCCGAGTCCTCACACTCGGCACCCACTCCCGCACAGTCCACTGCTCGCTCCACTNTCCCCGTGACCTGTCCCATGTCCCTCCTCCGTCGTCTCTCTCCTCGCTTCGTCGGCTTGGGGGGGGTGGGTCTATTCCAGCCTCCGATCTCCGTGCGTCCACGTCTTCTCCTCAGACAGCGTCCCCTGTTGTCACTCCTACGGACAGTGACGAGGACTCAGTCTCCTCCAGGTCAGGGGCCTCAGCGCCCTCCCCGGAGTCCGAGTCACCCCGGTCCTCAGCCGGCAGCCCTGTGTCCTTGCCGTCTACCGCCATTCCCGAGTCCTCACACTCGGCACCCACTCCCGCACAGTCCACTGCTCGCTCCACTTCAATCTCATCCCCTGGCCCTACAGTTTCTCCGGTGCTAGACACCACTGCAGGCGGTGAGCCTCAGGTTCGGCCCCCTTGCCCAGAGCCTTATACTCGTGGGAGGAGACTTTGTGCTCTTCCCTCCTCTCAGCCCTCCTCTTCTAGGGCGCCCACTGAGCCTCTCCCAGCAGGCTCATCCACTGCCTCTCAGCAAGTCACTCGCTCGAGAGCCACACCCTCCATAGCTAGTCCGTCAGCGTGCCCCACCGGCCTTGATGCACTGGGCCTATCTGTGAGCGTTGTACACCCAAACTCTGCAGTTGGCTATGCTCTTGTAGCCGACGAGTTTCACAGTGCTCTTGAGTCTTCTGTCGCTGGTTATGTCGCCGCATGCTTTACGGCCACTGGCCTCCCCACTCTCCCTCGTGAGCCCACCACTGTCCGGCAGGCTTGTGAGGCAGCAGACGCTGACCTCTGGGAGAAGGCCATGCAAGAGGAGCTCACAGCCCTCCAAGATCATGGAGTCTTTGAGCTAGTGGATCTGCCTGCAGGTCGCAAGGCAGTCTCCGCCCGATGGGTCCTTCGGCGCAAGCTGAAGCCCGATGGAACTGTCGACCGGTACAAAGCACGTCTCACAGCAAAGGGGTTCTCCCAGATCCCCGTCGTTGACTTTGATGAGACCTTTGCACCGGTCGGGAGATACACCACGGCTCGAGCACTCTTGAGTCTCGTCGCCCAGCACGACTGGGAACTGGAGCATATGGATGTCAACAACGCCTTCTTGCACGGGAAGCTCGATGAAGAGATCTACATGATCCAGCCCCCTGGCTTCACCGATGGCACAAGCAAGGTCTGGAGACTACGTAAAGCCCTCTACGGGCTCAAGCAGTCTCCGCGATGCTGGAACATGGAGATCTCCTCGACTCTCGAGCGGGGAGGTTACCGTCGCAGCACGGTCGATCCANCGCTCTTCTTGAGCGCCCCCTCAGAGCCGTTTGTGGCAGTGTTGGTCTATGTTGATGACCTGCTCATTGCCTCACCCAGCCCGGCAGCTGTCCAGTCAGTGAAAGACCTGCTGCAGTCTGTGTACAAGATGAAGGACCTAGGTCCTGCACGGGTGTTTTTGGGGATGGAGCTTGAGCGTGATCGTCAGCGTCGCACCCTGCACGTGCACCAGGCTGCTTACATACGCACGCTGGGGGAGCGTTTTGCTCCTCTGCTCGCAGACGTTCCCACCGCGTCCACACCAATGACTCCAGCAGGTCAGCGCCTGCTGAAGTCATTGGACTCAGCACAGCAGGGAGAGCCTGTCGATGTCACCGACTACCTTAGTGTTGTCGGCTCCCTCATGTATCTAGCCACCACCACTAGGGCAGATGTGGCCTTTGCGGTCAACTTCCTTGCCCAGTTCTCATAGCAGCCTCGGCAGAAGCATCTCGAGGCCGCACTGCGCGTCGTCTGCTACGCGGTGTCCACTGCACGCGTAGGACTCTGCTACCGTGCTCAGCCCTCTGTAGTCGTTGACGGCTACACAAACAGCGACTGGGCACATGACACAGATGCTCGCAGCCGCACTGGTTATATCTTTCTTGTCGGGGGGACTGCAGTCTCCTGGAAGAGTGGAAAACAGGGTTGTGTTGCTAGGAGCTCCAGTGAGGTCGAGTATGTGGCACTGGGTGCAGGTACGTGTGAGAGTGTTTGGCTGTCCCGCTTGTTGTAGCAGTTGCGTATTCCCATTCATTGCATCACCCTGCGCTGTGACAACCAGAGTGCGAAGGCAATCGCTGAGCACAATGGCATCATCAGTCTCGCACTAAGCACATCAACATTGAGCATCACTTTGTACGCAAGCGCATTGCTGCTGGTGAAGTTCAGGTCGTCTGGGTCGACACTCGTCAACAGCGTGCAGACTTTGTCACCAAAGCGCTCAGCAGTGGAATGTTCAAAGCGGCCGTGCATGCTAATGGCTTGCTACGCTCTCGTGATGCCGCCGGTTGATGTGATCCCTGTGTTGTTCACCTCGTTCCATGTTTTCGTGTGTGTGAGGCCTCTTTGCCTGTGGGTCATGGGGGAGTGTTGGTTATAGTCACAAACACGCGCAAGTGCCCTCTTGTCTCCATTCATGCACACACCTCACCACTACAGGTGATTGATCTGGATTAAGGCTCCCTGGTGCAAGACTGTGGTGCAGCATGAAGAACACAGAGGATGTGCCTCTCTCAAGCTGCCAAGTGGTGGCTTCGGCACCAGTCTTGTCACATGCCTTAGTTTAGTAATACACTCATATACTAAAAGGGGATACAACTTGGGGGAATGCATGCTTGTTAGTTGATTGCGTGATTGCATGTTCCTAGAGTGGTGAACCGGGTTGCTGATCCCTCGGGACCACACGTCCGGCATGTGCCGGCGTGTGAAAAACCACCTGGAGCTCGTTCGCTCCAGGTTCGGGTTCGATCCCTGGGTGGCGTCCGGGCCCCACGACGATTGTCTCGCGTGGGTGGCCCGGTCAACCGGCTCTCACCACCTCGCTCACACTCACTCGCTTGTCAAGCTGTGACTTGTTACCACATTTTTCTAAGTTGTGAGCGTTCCCCGATCCATGGCGTACGTTGTTGCTCGTCACCTGCTCTCTTGCTGGCCTAGCAACTACGCCTACCTACACACAGGTCGTACACACAACGGCAAGGGTTTGGCTAGGAGACACAAGGCACAGTGTCGGAATGCTTCAATATAGCATATGCAGAGAGAAATGACAACTGACAGGTCCAGGGCATAAATACCTGCCGCGGCGCACGGCGGGTGTTGCACGCGGCAGTCCAAGAGCTGTCCTAAAACCGGCCCAAAACCACTGTTTTGGCCGTAACTCTGCGCACACATGTCAGAATCCTACGCCGTCTGAACCTAGACATGCAGAATCAAAAGACGGACGCGGCGACTTGTCACATGCATGCATCCATTGACTGACAGTGAGTATACAATGCAAAAACATGCAAATGGGCCTCATGCCCAGTCCGCCGAAAGGCGCCTGCAAGACGTAGAAGGCACAGCAAGGAGTCCCGGTGACATCTGGGGCTCTGGAACAGTGGTCGGTCAGCTCCAGGTGGGTAGTCCGCCGCCTGTCGTCACGCCGGTGTCACCAGGGCCGCCTGCCTCAGGGATCTGCACGAGTATGGACACGGCCGAGTGGTCATAGTAAATTGTACAGGAATGGCAAAAAGCACAACACTCCCCCATGACCCGATGGTACACATGTCAATACGCGTGCAGCACTTGTACAACCACATAGTGAGTGACACAGACAGATGAGACGACAACGTACATCCTACACTCAACCACTGTCACGCATGGGGCGAAGCCCAACAGAACGAATGGTCACCAGGAACTTTCCGCGATCGAGTGCCTTCGTCAAGAAATCAGCACGTTGCAAGTCAGTGCCAACCCACATGATGGAGATCACGCGTCGCTCCACTAGATCATGAACAAAGTGATGCTCAACCACAATGTGCTTTGTGCGAGCATGAAAAACACCAGAGTTCTCCGCAATGGCAAGAGCACTCTGGTTGTCGCAACGCAGCACAATGGCGGGTACTGACTGTCCAAGCTCAAGAAATAAGCGTTGCAGCCTAACTGCCTTGGCAGCCCCTGCCCCCAAAGCCACATACTCTACCTCTGACGAGGTACGTGCGATGCAGTCCTGCTTCCCGCTTTGCCAAGACAAAGCGGTACCACCGAGCAGAAACACGTAGCCAGTGCGACTGTGCCTGTCAGGACTCCAAGCCCAGTCGCTGTCAGTGTAGCCATCAAGGACCACCAAACACTGCCGACGAAAGCAGAGTCCGAGATACGGCGTGGAGACCACGTAGCGTACCACTCGCACAGCCGCGTGAAGAGCTCTTGCACGTGGAGCCTGCGAGAACTGAGTGAGGAGGTTGACGGCGAACACGATGTCAGGACGCGTGGTAGTGACCAGGTACATCAGAGATCCGATGAGACGGAGGTACAAGGTCACGTCCACTGTCTCCCCGAGCTGTGTAGGGTCATCCACCTTCAGGACATCCTGCCCATCAGGTGTGAGGGGTGTGGAAGCAGTGGGCACTGCACCAAGGAGGTTGCTAAAGCGCTCCCCTACGACTCGTGCGTATCGTGCCTGATGCAGCAACAGTGTCCAATGTCTGCGATCTCGCACAATCTCCATACCAAGAAACACCGATGCAGGACCGAGGTCCTTCATCCTGTACGCGGTCTGCAGGACAGCCTTGGCCTCCTTCACGGCCTCTGGGGACGGAGACGCAATCAGAAGGTCATCAACATAGACCAGGATGGCGGTGAAACGCTCGGGTGTCGGTAGGACAAAGAGTGAGGGGTCTGCCTCGCTCTGTACGTATCCCGCGCGAGTAAAGGTGCCAGTGATCTCCCGGTTCCAACACCGTGGAGACTGCTTGAGGCCGTACAAGGACTTGTGCAAGCACCAGACCTTGTCACCGTCCTCAAAGCCTGGTGGCTGAGCCACGTAGATCTCCTCATCCAAAGAGCCATGGAGGAACGCATTGTTCACATCCATCTGGTGTAATTGCTGGTCATGCTAAGCCACTACACCGAACAGAGCTCGAGCTGAGGTCATGCGGCCGACAGGGGCAAAGGTGTCAGTGTAGTCAACTCCCTCAATCTGAGAGAACCCCTTGACGACCAAGCGGGCCTTGTAGCGTTCCAGTGAGCCATCCGGCTTCACTTTCTTGCGAAAGACCCACTTGACCTAAGTCGCCTTCCTCCCAGGGGGAAGGTCGACCAGCTCGTAGACTCTGTGCTCTCGGAGGGCGTGAAGCTCATCCTCGCAAGCAGCTCACCAGGCCTCAGCATCCTGCGATGAGAAAGCCTCCCTCAATGTGCCCGGGTCAGGCGCCATAGAGGGGGAACTCTGCGTGGCAAGTGCACACGCCTCAGTGTCAGGTCTGACGGCTACGAGATCAGCTGCTGCNTCAACTCCCTCAATCTGAGAGAACCCCTTGACGACCAAGCGGGCCTTGTAGCGTTCCAGTGAGCCATCCGGCTTCACTTTCTTGCGAAAGACCCACTTGACCTGAATCGCCTTCCTCCCAGGGGGAAGGTCGACCAGCTCGTAGACTCTGTGCTCTCGGAGGGCGTGAAGCTCATCCTCGCAAGCAGCTCACCAGGCCTCAGCATCCTGCGATGAGAAAGCCTCCCTCAATGTGCCCGGGTCAGGCGCCATAGAGGGGGAACTCTGCGTGGCAAGTGCACACGCCTCAGTGTCAGGTCTGACAGCTACGAGATCAGCAACTGCGTCACAGGCGATATGGAACTCGCGAGTGACCAGGTCGTGCCATATAAGGCACGCTGGGTGTACCTCTGAAAGCTCAGTGCGGACACTCGGCCTAAGGCCTTTCTGCCTGGATCATCGCTCGCGATGCTGCGGGAGGAACGCCTGGGTTCGGGACCCGACGGTCGCTGAGCTCCGGAATCTAGTGGTCGAAGGCGACCACCGGGCTCACGGGAGTAACCGGAGGTCGAGGGGCGCACCTCAGGCTCAGGAACAGGTACGACCACAGGGACATGTACGACCACAACTGGTGAGGGTTGAGATGAGGCAGCCCGAGATGCCGTGCGAGGAGAATCGTGTGTGGGGGACACTGAGCTCGGAGGGACAGCTGGCTCGGACACTGAGACAGGAGTGTCAGGCGACGTAGGGATAGGAGTGGGCTGGGCTGGGTCAGACACAGGAGCACGGGTGCCAGTGGACACAGGTAATGATGTAGGAGGAGGTGTGAGAGCAGCGGTACCTGTGGGGTGTGAATCAAGCAAAGCAGGCGGGATCTCTGGACCAACGGCAATGATAGCCCGGTCATCAAGTGCTGGAGATCGTGAGGGGACTCGAGCGGACACATCAGCCTGACGAGAAATGGTCACTGGCAGAGAAGTCTCCCCCATCCGCCAAGGACCCTCACAGGAAGGGACATGAGCTGCGGAAAGCGCTGTGATCGAAGCCAGATCACGGTATGTGAGAGACTAAAAAAACAGCGCGTCATGGTGCTCAATGACACGACGGCGAGTGGGGTCCCAAAAGCGCCAGGCCTTCGACCGCGGGGAGATGCCCATGAAAGCACACAAGCGATCCCGGAGGGAGACCTTGGACCCCTGCTGGTCCTCGGTGTACCACACGGAGGCCAGGGAACCCCAGACGCGTGCGAGATGAAGACCAGCACGTTGGCCAAACCAGAGCTCGTACGGTGTAACATGATCCGGAAGCGGACCATGCGGGAGGCGGTTCCAGACCCAAGTCATGTAGGCAAAGCCCTCGAATGCGAAGGACTTCGGGAGACCGCACTCAGACTGCATGGCGCGGACCGCATCCTCCATGGTGCGGTTCCAGCGCTCAGAGACACCGTTCTGCTGTGGGGTAGCAGGAGCGGAGACCTGGTGAAAAATACCGTGCTTAGCAAAGAAGGAGTCCATCTCACCGAGGAACTCGCCGCCGCGATCCGAGGGAAAGGTATGTAGCATGTGGCGACACTGACGCTCAGCCATCACGAGCCAGAGCCCAACCGCAAGGGCGGCGTCGCTCTTCTGACGCAGACTGTAGATCCACCGCATCCGGGTGAAGTCATCAGTCAGCGTCAAAACATACCGTCCCCTCTCGGACAGGGACTTGACCAGGAGAGGACCAAGCAGGTCCGAGTGGACCAACTCGAGTGGCCTCTGCGCTCGGGAACGCGAATCAGGATAAGTGCACTGGTGCATCTTTCCTTGAGCGCAAAAAAGACAGTCGGTCTTGGGTGGCTCGAAAGAAGCCACGTCAAGACCAAGAGCGGGCTGTGTCCGGATGAGCTTCGACACAGTGTCGGAGCCCACGTGACACAGACGTCGATGAAGCAACTGCTGGTGTTCCGGGGATAGAATACCAGTGACAAAAACGCGACCAGAGGAGGAGGGAGAGCAAGGGGAGGAGGGCCGGGTAATGTGGTACAAATCATCTACGACTGAGGCACGCAGGACAATGCTACGGGTGTCAAGAGCAGTCATAGTCGCTGAATCAGCGGTATGCTCAACGAAGAGACCCATCAGAGTGCAAGCACGCACAGACAGCAGGCTGAGCTCAAGATCAGGCACAAACAGCACGTCAGAGAGATACATGGGGCCAGACGGACCATCAAAGCATACAACCCCAACACCGTGGACCGGTAAGGACTGACCAGAGCCTGTACGAACATAACGGACAGTCGTGACGGGACCAAGTACCACAAAGTCACTACGACGACACGTCATGTGGTGGGTGGCACCGGAATCGATGATCCAAGTGCCACCAGATTCACAACTGGTAGACGTCACTGTACAACGAGCAATGGAACACTCGGCATCAGAGGGACGCTGAGCCGTCAATGGGAAGGAACGACGTACATCACAAAGGTGAGACTCATGAAGCCAGTCAGTGCAGTCAAGCCCATCATCATCACATGCGGAGTGTGCTCCCCCACACGTGTCATCACGAGTCACGAGGACAAACGAACAAGCAGTATGTGACCCACTCGCCGATGACAACACACTCGCACCTCCTTGAAAGCGAAGCGCCAGAAGATGACGGAGCTCGGCGATGGTGCGGTCACGTGGGTCTGGATCACTGCTGCTCGCCGGTGAGGATGCAGGAACAGCTACAGTCGTGGTTGCCGCGCGTCCAAAGGAGTGTGCGGTCGACGTGCCGGACGCCGTGGGGGCAGCATGGACAGCCTGAAGTCCGCGAGTGATGCGCTCTTAGTCAAGTGACTGCTGGCACTCGGTGTAGCGATGGGCACCTCCATAGTTATAGCAGTGCACGGAACGGCCACTGCTACCACTAGATGACGACTGCTGCTGACTCGATTCACGCTTCCTATTCTTCTTCTTCCCCTGGGCGGTTGCAGCAATGCCCTACGTCTGCATGGGTGTAGACAGGGTCAAAGAGGAGGAGGAAGATGAGGTCGTGATGGAGGTAGATGAGGGTGACTACAGGAGGGAAGATGGTGGTGACGCGAGGATTGCTGCAGCGAGGGAAGTCTCCTGATGTGCTACTGCTACCTCGCGGGCCGACGTCACATGGAGGAAAAGCTGGTGGGCCCAAGGGAGCAGCTGCAGGGTGGCTGAGAAAGGCTCAGGAGCAGCGTCGCTGTACCGTGTGAATATGTCGGTGTACTCCAGGCGATCTCCGAGCATGATCGTCCGAAGCGCCCACAGCTGTGTGCCCCCTGAGGTCCCCAGACGCGTGTAGATACGCATGGCGCGTCGCCAGTAATCCGCCGCAGGCTCCGCTGGTCCCTGACGGAGTGAGTGGAATGCACAAATGTGTGACGCATGCGTGGCGTGCGCCTCTGCGGCCAATAAGGAAAACGCCAGATCCCAACCTCCACGCGGATCAGCTCCGGTGCCTGTGTTACTCTCGCCGAGGAAGGGGCGGAAGTCAACGACAGTCTCATGTGGCATGGTGTAGAGAAGTCCTCGCATGGCCCTGGCTGCTGTCAACACCTGTGCTGGATCTGTAGGCTGGTTTGGGCTGTGGTAGTAAGGCCATACTCCCTCGCAAGTGGCCCACACCTGAAACAGGATCTCCCAGCAGTCAAATCCATCCTCGTTGATGTACCGTGGAGGTGGTGCCTCAAAGTCCTTTGGCTGCCGCTCCGTGGGGAGAGCAACCGCAGGCTGAGGGGGGCGAGACACGGGGAAGAATCCTGGAAGGGGGTGATCACCGGGGAAGTCAGGTGATGGTCGTATCGGGGACACGGGTGGAGGTCGGATACCCGTCTGCAGCTGGCAGAGGCGCTCCTGTAGGAGACGAATCTCCCGCTCCTGGGAGTCATCCTCGAAGCCTGGCATGAATGGCTCGTCGTCAAGGAGGTCCGCAGGTGGTGGGTAAACCACACCAGGAGGTGAAGCAGGCGGGGCACCTGTCACGGGAAGCTGAGCCGAGTGCTGGGTGGAGGCCGCAACGCCGGCAGCTCCCTCAAAAATCTGCGGGGGTTCCGTGGATTGAGCGCGTAGGAGCTCATTCAGCGTGCGGATCGCGTCAGTCTGCTCTCGTTGCAGACGACGCATCTCCTCCTGCTGGCTACGCAGGTCCTCAATGGCCTGCGAGCGAGGGCTCAATACTCCTGAAGAAGAGGAGGAGGGATCACCTGGTCCCTTGTCCTTGTCGTCGGGCGAACTCATGTCGCCGCTCACTATGGGACGACAGGTCAAATTTTCCGGATTTCAAAACCATCTGCGTTTCTCGGGGAATTGAAACGCTGGCAACTTTTGATTTTCCAGGTGAAAATTTGGCTAAGTTTAATGCTGACGTCAGCAAGTGGTTGCTGACGTCAGCACGACTTGATGANGCGTCAGTCTGCTCTCGTTGCAGACGACGCATCTCCTCCTGCTGGCTACGCAGGTCCTCAATGGCCTGCGAGCGAGGGCTCAATACTCCTGAAGAAGAGGAGGAGGGATCACCTGGTCCCTTGTCCTTGTCGTCGGGCGAACTCATGTCGCCGCTCACTATGGGACGACAGGTCAAATTTTCCGGATTTCAAAACCATCTGCGTTTCTCGGGGAATTGAAACGCTGGCAACTTTTGATTTTCTGGGTGAAAATTGGGCTAAGTGTAATGCTGATGTCAGCAAGTGGTTGCTGACGTCAGCACGACTTGATGATGTCAGCAATCAACAATGCTGATGTCAGCTCGTCCCCTTCCCTTTTTTTCTTCTTGTCACAATTCTGCCGCTGCGCGGTGGCGCGCGGCAGCTCTGCGAAAGCTGCGCAGCAGCTTCCGCCTCGCTGCTACTACAGTTGTGCTGTCAGCTGCAGCAGCAGCTGCGTAGCTACGTGTGCATCGGTGGCAGCAGCAGCTGCGCTGCTGCTACTGCTGTTGCGCGCGGCAGCTGCTGCTACGCGTTGCAGCTGCTGCTGGCTGCCGCCGCCACGCGCTGCTGCTGGCTACCGCCGCCGCGCGCTGCTGCTGTTGCCACTACTGCGATGCTGCTGCCGCCGCGACTGCCGCTGCTGCTGCTGTGCCGCTGCCGCTGCTACGCTGCTGCTGCCGACGCTGCTGCCACGCTGCTGTTGCGGCCACTGTTGCTGGGCTGCTGCTACGCTGCTGCCGACGCCACCTCTGCTGCTGCTGCTCTGCTGCTGTGGCTATGGAGGGAGGGGCGGCTGCACGCACCGTAGCCGCCACACACCTCTGCGTGGCGGTACGCGCCGCTGCTGCTGCCTCAGCAGCTGCAATCTTACGTGGTGGGTGGAGTACGTGGACGGCGACCGGCCGTCTCCAACAGGTCCCAGAAGATCTGCTGCAGCGGTGACTCTCACTGCTGTTGCTCTGCTGCGTCTCTGCTGCGCAGCTCAGTGAGAACTGTCTCACTGCTCTGATACCATGAGAAAGTGCGTGGAAGCTTCCTAGCAACACAGCCGTTGACCGAGCGTCAGTGCCTGGTCAAACGGTGACGACAGTCACAGGTCGTACACACAACGGCAAGGGTTTGGCTAGGAGACACAAGGCACAGTGTCAGAATGCTTCAATATAGCATATGCAGAGAAGAATGACAACTGACAGGTCCAGGGCATAAATACCTGCTGCGGCGCACGGCGGGTGTCGCACGCGGCAGTCCAAGAGCTGTCCTAAAACCGGCCCAAAACCACTGTTTTGGCCGTAACTCTGCGCACACATGTCAGAATCCTACGCCGTCTAAACCTAGACGTGCAAAATCAAAAGACGGACGCAGAGACTGGTTACATGCATGCATCCATCGACTGACAGTGAGTATACAATGCAAAAAACATGCAANGACACAAGGCACAGTGTCAGAATGCTTCAATATAGCATATGCAGAGAGAAATGACAACTGACAGGTCCAGGGCATAAATACCTGCTGCGGCGCACGGCGGGTGTCGCACGCGGCAGTCCAAGAGCTGTCCTAAAACCGGCCCAAAACCACTGTTTTGGCCGTAACTCTGCGCACACATGTCAGAATCCTACGCCGTCTAAACCTAGACGTGCAAAATCAAAAGACGGACGCAGAGACTGGTTACATGCATGCATCCATCGACTGACAGTGAGTATACAATGCAAAAAACATGCAAATGGGCCTCATGCCCAGTCCGCCGAAAGGTGCCTGCAAGACGTAGAAGGCATAGCAAGGAGTCCCGGTGACATCTGGGGCTCTGGAACAGTGGTCGGTCAGCTCCAGGCGGGTAGTCCGCCGACTGTCGTCGCGCCGGTGTCACCAGGGCCGCCTGCCTCAGGGATCTGTACGAGTATGGACACGGCCGAGTGGTCACAGTAAACTGTACAGGAACGGCACAAAGCACAACAGATCCATGAGGCATTTCAATGCGTGATGGTGAGAACATGACCCATCACTTGCATTCTAAGTAGAACCACCGTGTTTTAGACACATGCAAGATCATGAACATTTTTCTTATGGATGTTGTAGTTTAGTTACGCCCCACATAACGTTGTCGACATGTTCACAAATGGTTGGTTATTGTTACCATTGTGTTGGACGATAATGAATCCGATTGCTTGATCAGACGCATTAGTGGCCATGATGTAGTCACCATTAAATGACCCAAACCGATAGGCTGGCTCCAAGTTATATCATTTCAAAATGAGTTGAACACTCCTTGTTGGTTGTCCTCCCATCCCCACTCAAAGGTTTCACGAGTGAGATTGGAGAGAGGGACGAACTCGCCGGCATAATCTATTCAAAATGGATAGTAGTAGTTGTATGATGAATTTCAATAACAGTTCAATAGTTTGATTTTAAGAGAACCTATGTATCCCAAACATTGTTCAGCATTGGACAGTCAACGACCCCCTCCACTTGCTTCCGGTCCATGGTTATGCATCCGATGTCAATGATGAGGTTGAAAATGTGATCAAACGAGGACCATGCTTGTAATTACAGATTTTTTGGTCAACTAAATCTTCTCCTTGCACAATCTCAAGTGCTTTTTGGAGACGTCCATCGTGCTCCTCTGGGGTATGGCTAAACACTGGGATGCCGTCAGGATGTACGTCAACAAAGTTATAGAGGTATGGTAGAAGAATGTTATTCATGGCCACCATTAATGTTGTATGGGTGTTTATGAGTCAAAACCGCATAACCATGAACTCGAAGTGCCCATACCTGGCACGGAACACCATCTTTACGATATCCGTATCAGATACTTGAATCTGATGGTAACCAATGGGTAAGTTAAATCAAGTAAAAAACCTTGTCCCGTTAACTTGGTCAAAAGTTTATTTTGTTTGTAAAGCGGGATGGCATTTTTTGAGATTTATCTCAATGCTTGATAATCTATATACATCCACATCTCACCATTTTCTTTTTTAAAAAATACACATGTGTGGAGTAGGATGACCTGAGGAATCCATGGTCGAGCATCTCATAAAGTTGCCTTTTGAACTCGCTCAGTTCATGGTCGCTCATGCGATAGGTCCCCTTGACCCTTTGGTTTTCTGCACAGTTTTAGGTATATTTGGTGATTGGATTTATGATGTGGAGGTACCCTAATGACCACTAGTTTTGATCATTTACTGCACGCTAATTCAGGATTTGAAAAATTTGACATGGATTTGATGTTAGTGATAACACTTAAGAACGAGACAAATGAGGGCATGTGGTCTTTTGTTTAGACAAAAAGGCTAGCTCTATTCATCGGTGCTATGTTGATTTCTACATGTAGTTTGCGTTTTCTCAGCATTGTCTATGCTATGGTGGGATGACAAGATGAGGACATCGAGCTTCCTCACTCGATTCAAAAGTTGAAGAAACATCGCTTCTTTTGGACGTTTGAACCAATCGGGGTAGCAGGTTTGAAGTCAAAGGATAAGCATGAAGTCATCTGATCTCTTCAGCACATCAACTTGCCAGTTCACCAGCCATCTTCCCTCTACCCTGCACATATACATCATTTGGGACCACTACCTCTAGCGCCTTGTGCCTCGTTCGCTCCTCTTGAGGAGCGCACGAGGCACTCAGCCTCCACAACTCAAGCTTGCCCACCTCTTCACGTGGCCCCTCTTTTTCTTCCAGTGGGCTGTCCAAGTGAGCTTGCCACACTCGTCGTTGATGACACAGAGGAAGCATATACATCACAAGAAAACTCACCCTACATCGATGTTATGGGAACCTCCAATCGAGGCGATGTTTACATCATTCTGCTGATATCAGATGCATGTTTTATGCTCTTGTTGTATTCTACGTGAAAAACCGTGTGAAATCGACCCAAGAACCGGTTCATTTGGTGCATGGACAAGAAAGATACGGCCGTGCAAAGGTGGGTAACACACCTCCATAAAACAGGAGACGTACCGGTTTGACCCTGAGCACGGCAGAGCAACTTTCTCGCCCACTGCAGCCAAAACGCCCTTGGATGGATGCTTAGCCAATGATGCAAGGTTCATTGGGGACCATGGGCGCTCTGGGATGGTGGCTGGAGCTGCATTTGCAAGAAAGGACGTTTCGGGCCGTGACCTCCGTTGATGGTACTGCCAGCGGCAGTCACGCGTGGAGCAATCAAACGGCCATAACTTAGCTGTTTCTTCACGGATTGAGGCGTTCTTTGGTGCACTGGAAAGATTGCAACACGCAAAAAATGATGCATATGTTGTTTGCATGATTAGACCTCAGCAGAGGGCTTCAAAGTACCGAGGGGTTTTTGGCTGGCTCATAGAGGCTAGAACACAAGGAAGCCTAGGGGTTGTTCTAGGCATGCCTATCTTACCCAGAGACTCTGTACATTGCCCTACATTGATCTATCAAGTCTAAAGGATTTATTTTTTCCCAACTCTCCTTGTCTTCCAAGTAGTGCCTTGTACAAGTCCATTCGATCCTACAAGTCTTACGCAACGCACCTTGGTGCAAATGCCGCCGGGAGAGTCATACGGCGAGAACCTCGGTCACTAGCAGTGGTCTTGGTGCCAGGAGAGGGTCGTGCGAAATCTCAAGGGTTGGCACACACACCAAGGGTTCGAGGGTTGGGAGGTCTATCCCTAGGGCTCGGCGTGTGATTGTCATGTCGGACGCCCCTCGGTTCACATTTTAGTACCAGAGCACGTGGACATTTGCTTGGTTTTTGCACGGACCCAAGGGGGGCAACAGATGTGCCAAAACTTCGTTTGGCCATAAATGTTTTTGTCGCAACCGGAAGCATGGCAGCTGCTGCATACGACCAGGCCTACCTTGTGGAAGATGTCGTGTGTGCTCTTGACTCGTTGCATCAAGAGAACCTGCAGCTACGCGTGGAGGTTAAGGGGAGGTACGTGGGCCGAGGGAGCAGTGCGTTGGGGGGTATTGCATTGGCATCCGTACCTGCCTTTCAGCGGCCCAAGCTGAAGGATACACCGGCTCCTTGTAACCTGTGTGGCTGCAACATTCAAGGCCACAGTCGTAGTCATATTCTGTGCAGCTGTCAATTACAATCCACATTTTCCTCTAGTACACATTTTGACTCTCATAATACAGAATTCATATGAAACAAGACTGAGTACGCCGTCCAAGTGGAGGTTTGGGTTGCCACGAGTTTGTCGCAACTTCTAGCAGGACGTTCCGTAGCAAGATGTCGGAATGGAAAATGGTGTGACAATACCAAATCTAACGGTTACACGGATGCCTAACAGGCTCGCTGGTTTGAATTATATGAATGATTCTTTTTGCGCCATACATGATTGTGGCAATTGTGATTTGCTGTTGTTTTATTATTGTGTAAACAAAAGGAAGCTTTCTACAAACAACGTACACTGTACGTCTAGAACTTAACGATCTAATGACTTAAAAAACTTCAAGTTATTGCACCTGAAGGGCTTTCGGGACAAGGTTAAGAACTACGAGGATTAAGATAAACTTTGAAACAAGAAATCAACAAATGTTTTAGTCACAAGTATCATTCACTCAGCTCAAATCAGTTCCAAACATTTTGGATAGTGAGTAGTGATGGCTTGAAAGTAACAAACGACGTTCACAAAACTATGTTTTGCTGTACACCAAACAATGAACCGTGTTGAGTCTTGCAATTACGAACTTGTAAATTTTTGGATGGAAAATCCCAGCAGCCATGGTGAAGATACGCATTGGAGTTCAAGAAAAAAATGTGATTCTAGTGTACCATGGGCTCCGTAGCAACAGAACCACAAATACACATTAATGGATGTGGTGCTCATGGCCTTCAAGTAAAGATGCACACTTTCTTTTCAATTGTTGATTGTGCCCATAGCATCCCAGGATGTAAGAAGAGAAGTACCCTTCCACATTCAGTGAAGTCCTTGTCTCTTTCTACCATAGTTCATTGCTCTCCTTTTATGAATGACTATGGAAAAATCACCATCCGGCATGGGTGAGAGCTAAAGCTTGGCACTCGCCGTCGATGAATATAGATCCAGAGCCTTGGATGGAGCCAAGGGTTAACCAGGCATGCATCACATATTTATCATGTAAACAAAGGGAAATTCTCTAGGAAAATCTCACATTGTGACTATGGTTGCTGTTTAAGCAAGTTTTTGGACCACATCATTTGCCACATACAGAACAAAATGAAAGAAGACACAATGGAACAAAAAAATGGTGGCAGTTGCTGATTGGCCGGCACCCAACAGAATTCTGGATGCCCAAGTGTTTTGGGGGATTTATACCTACTACAATTGGTTTCTATTGGAGTACACTCAGGTTTCACGTCCAGTGTCTGATTTCAATCGAAAACCCTACAATTGGATTTAGGATAACACCAAACAAGAAGTGTTCCTAAGACCTTGAGCTTAGTCTTACAACTGGCAAAACAAACTGGAACGTATAATGGCTATTTGTAACGGATTTGACGGAATCCCTGGTCAAATAGGCCAAAACCGCGGTGCTTGAGGGTCTCCGACCCTCAAGCCATCCCTTCTCACCACCCACAGTCCCAGGTGACCCCGCTCGAGCCACGTGGCTCCTTCGACCGGTCAAAGTGGCACTGCCACTTTACACTCCCCTCCACTAGGAGTGAGAGCTGCATCGGAATCTCTGTTAATCCCGACGTGGGATTCGAGCCTTGGAGCTCTGATACCAATGTAACGGATTCGACGGAATCCTTGGTCAACTAGGCCAAAACTGCGGTGCTTGAGGGTCTCCGACCCTCAAGCCATCCCGTCTCACCGCCCACAGTCCCAGGTGACCCCGCTCGAGCCACGTGGCTCCTACAACCGGTCAGCGTGGCACTGCCACACTACACTATTGGTTCATTCAATGGATGAATTTAAGATATTTACCTCGGACATAATAGTGGTGGAAAACAACCGGTCACATACACATCCAACATTGCATAGACCAAAGATTAACTATGTTGTGTACAAGAAAGAAAGGTCTACAATCGTTCATGTTGCATGGAATGGTGACTATGTTCCATACTCATCGAACACCGCACCCTCGAATATCTCACAAGTTGACTAAATCTGAACTTTTAATTGTATCAATGCATGCATTTCCTTAAGACCAATTTCCACTACGACATCGAATACCATCCTAGAAAGACGAATCCAACGGATGCTCTACGTGTGCTAACATGTCGCGGACTCAACGGGACCAAGACCACGAGCAACAACTCGCCAGAGATAATGAAGCGTGTGATGAAAGATAAAAACAAGATATGATTAGATTATGATTTGACACATCACTGGCAAAGAAAACTCACTCATGAATTTGTAGTTCCATGGAAGCAATAACTCTCAAGACTTGTATTGGAGGAGTACAACGAAACTTTGATGAGAACAAGACATAGAGGAAATCTGTATAGTAATACTCGGGATGAAAACCTATACCACAAACGATCGCAAGACATGCGATGTTGGCCAATGCCATAGGTCGGCACAAGCCAAAAAAATGGATTCTCTTCATTTGTTGCCAGTGTCAAGGGAAAGATCATTGCATGTTTCCGTGGACTTTGTGTCTGGTTTTCTCTTCATACCGGGAGGGCTTGGCACAATTCTTGTGGTTGTTGAGCAGCTCTTGTAGATCTAATACTTCATCAAGATGACGATAAGGCCATTACCAAGGGGAGAGCAGGACAGATCCTCAAAATTGTCAATTTCCTACATGGCATCCCTTCCTCCATCACTAGAGACCAAGATGGAAGGCTCATAACAAAATGTTGGCACTAGGTGATGATTGGCTATGACAGTGAGATCCAGCTATCGACGGCATGCCATCCTAACACATGTGGGTAGGCCAAGCAAACCGATTAGATGCTTCAAAAATTTCTTCAATCTATGTGTGAGCCACATGCCACGAACCGGACAATCAGGCTACCAACCTCCAAGCTCACATGAAACTCGACTTCTTCCGCGTACATGAGGAAAGTACCCTTTGAGCTTATCTACAATGTACTACCCCTAACACTGACAGGTTCACAAAGTTCAAGCAACACTATTGTAGATGACTCCCGGAAACAGGGAATTCTATAGTTTTGAGATGAGACACGATAAACGCTTGCAAATGCACAAATGGAAATCATGCAAGAAACTGAAAAGCATTGTATGGATATTGAAGTCCACGTAGATAATCACAACCTACTCAACATAGTGAAAGTTATGGTACAAGGCCATGACTCCGCAAAGCTAACGACCAAGTGGCTAGAACCTTTCAACATCGACAAGATGCGGACAAAATTGATCTCTAAGATTTGTCTACCTGACGGTATGTCTATCCAGCCGGTGTTCCATGTCAATAGATGAAAGCCCTTGTCAATGAGCACTTCGTTAGCATGGAGATATCCCCATCACCATATGTTGAAGTAGATGAGGATATGGTGTGTGAAGTTGAATACACCCTCGGACATAGAAAATGAGGCAAATTCACATGGTATGTCAACAAGTTACATGGATATGACATATAGCACAACATCAGAGAGCCAAACAACAACCTATGGTACGTCGATCACCATATCAACAACTATTCTAGTTGATGATGGCCTACGTGTTACAATGCACCGAGACTTCATGGCCAAAAAAATTCACTTCTCCCCACATGTATACGAGTCCCTTGACACTGCGTATGGGCGTTGTCAATACATTTCTTGCCCATTATGCAGAATCTGCTGATTTTCCTCCTCATCGGTTGTGGAAATCTTGCCTGGTTGTTTCAACCTCCGGTGTTGGGCTCCATAGTGTTTGAAAGGCATTGACCATCCAGAGTGTATGTCATAACTGTCATATGACCAGTCTGGTCAGCACCCGGCTTGCCAAATACGATAAAATCCTCAAAACTACAAACAAAAACTTGGAGATGGCCCTGGAATTTTCACGTGCCCAAGGGCCAGAGCTCTCGTGAGCAAGATTCATCAGAGAGAACACATTAGTGGCTAAGAGCCATTGCTTGAGAAACTGCTGCTGCTAGTAGGGTGTGAGAATTCTTCTACCCGACTGATTTCTTGTTGCGACTTTTTAAGTTATCTTTCAGGTGGTAGTTTTGATTCGCCCTCTTATTTAATCATTTGTTGGTATGCGTTTTGGGCGAATTTTGTTAAGTGCGTTGCCTTGATTTCATTCTTTTCGGCCCTCAAGCAAGCCGTTTCAACCTCTAGAGCGAACTATTTCCGACGTCGGTGGCCATCCAACACCGGAAATCGAGCGATTGCGTGACCGGATGCAGTCGACATGATCGCACTTTAGATTTCATGCGACTGCTAGTGTGGAACGACACCGGGGGTTTTAATAAATTGTATTCGTTTACTCATAACAATATTCAGTTTGTAACCGAATAAAAGAGATCGTCGTCCCCGAACAATTATTTAATATGGAAATCAAGAAGCAGTAGGGTATGTATGTCTCCAATCACGTGAAAAGAGCTTCATCACACTTACTTGTTCAATCTGTCATTGATTGTGCTAGGGGGGATACCATGTGAAGCAAGAGAAATGTGCATTAGAGGTGTGATGGGTCACAACTCGGCCACGAAAATAAGAAGTAAAGACCCTTTTGAAAAGTGCTTGAAACTTTTGGAAACATTTTGGTAGAATGCTAGTAATGTTTGGTGGAAAGACGAAGAAGACAACGGAAACCGAGGTATGAATAAAAGAACACGCTTACTCATGTGCAGTGTGTCGGGTCTCTTGCATGTTGGGGACAGAACAACTTTGACAGTAGGCATCATCTATGATGGCTGTTGGACCAAAGGTTGTGACATCCCAACAAGGGCTCCTACCTTGTGTGCGGAGGAGGATTACCACGAAAGCAACCCATGTCTCGACAAAGGCGATGATGAGGGAAAACGTCCCACCCCTCTTCCATTGGGAGCTCCTATCAATGGCAAACTGATCATAAAATCCTTATCCTTGCCCAGTCTTTACTAAAGGTGTTGGGCCTCTTTTTACTAGATCATGTGCGACCTATCTGGATCCTTGGGTCAGGTACTCATGCGCGAGCATGGGTACTTAGCCTTTCGACACTTGGTTGAAATGCCTTGAGGGTAGGAGACCCTCAAGTACCGCAGTTTTGGCCTAGTCATCCCATGATCCCATTCAATCTGTTTTAATTGTACATGCACGTCGATTAAAGTTTTACGCGGACCTGAGCGGATGGGTGGCTCTTTGAAGGGCCCTTTTGTGTGACGCCATAGCTGAATTGATGAAATGTACCACTTATCATTAGACTGCTTTGTTTTATCCTGTAATCCATAATGTTTCCACAACTACAAAGAGGGATTTTGTAAAATGACATGGAAAGGGAATCTAAGTACTACTATATCGGAGCTTGGGAGGCGCCAACTACTTTCGCGAACCTACAAACAGAAGTGTCACAACCTTTTGATTGAATTCTTAACGGATGAAAACTCTGGATTTACAAAGATGCATCGCGTATCTTCGCCGTTGATTCTCGAAGACCCCGACTTCTCGGCAAACCTTCTTGTATCCGACCAATCACGATGCGACTCCGCACACATCGCTCGACATTTGACCCAACGACCCCGACTATGCTTCATTCTTAACTTGACACTTGTATGTATATGTTCGATCATTTTGACACTTTTCATCGAAGTACAATTACTGCTAATAATGAATTGCTTAAGTGTCCCAAATTCTAGATCGTGTTTTGCCTCCCATCTTCTCCTTGTTCACCATCTACGCTCCGTTCGGCGTAGCACTTGGCATTAGAGCGCAATGGTGCTGGAGAGGCATTCCACTTCATTACCCATCCGGAGGACTACCTTGCACAAGTCACTAGCGCATCTCGTACGTCAAGACTTTGTAGACTTCAAGACCACGACGTGAGGCGAGCGAGCGCAACCGACGACCAGCAGCGGGTCTTCAGCGACGATTTTGGTGATGAAGGGACAGAAAGTACAGATGCACGCAAACTCTGGAGCGACAACGAATGCTTGTATGGCAGGCTATGTGGCAGCTGGATCAACCCCTACGAATTTGACGACGGATCTGGTCGTGGACTCAATGGCGATAAACCAGCCGCCCCTACCAAAAGCCTTGAGAACAACAACAGGGACGACAGGTGCCATTGGACGATAGGCTCAAATCAACGAGGAACTGGCAAACAGGATCCCGACACTCAAAGGAATAAAAAACCACGCGCTCCAATATCTCAAAGTCGTGATGGAGGCTCTTCGCAACGCAAGTGCGCGTGAAGTGGTGCTCGTCGAGAGAAATTCCCAACTCTCGAGCAAACCCAAAATGTGTCCGGCTCCACCAGAACCGTTTGATCCTACGAACTCAAAAGGACCAACGGTTTGGATTTGGCTAACAAGTTTGGAGGTGAACTTCACCGCTGCTGGGGTCAACGATGATCAGAATAGAATGGACCTCGCGGCTGCGCTTTTGCATGCCACAGCGTTAAGTTGGTGATCCGACCTAAAGACCTTCCATCAGCAAGAAGAGGCTGGAGGGGCATCATCAGCGGCTCACGGCGCCTGTTTCACATCAGCAATCGGAGGCGTTCTACCCTTGGAGCACATCAACCCACAGAGGCAAGACGCGCTGACGCCACCAACCGACTAGAATGAATTCTTCCGCGCGATACTCACACGCTTTAGATGACTCAACAAGAAATCGAACGCACGGTACAAGCTCCAGCATCTATGCCAGCAGTCCAGTGTGGCAGAGTATACGCAGAGATTCTACGAGATTGTCTTTGGAGAATGCATCACCCCCGACGAACTCCATTTACACTACAACAACGGCCCCAAGTAAGATATCTGGCAAGCAATCGCTATTTTTAGCATCCAGAACGACTAATCGTGGATGATTGTAGCAGCAAAAAGGACCGATAGCACAAACTACAACGCTGTGATCTGGGAATCCTACTTCTGGCAACCTCCCAACCATGATCATTCTGAAAACGGAAGAAACCAGTTGACAGATTGCCCGACTCCAATTGAAGTGGAAACTGTTGACGAGAGAGATACGCAAACCTGCTACAACTACAAAATACTTGGGCACATCACCTGTAGTTGTCGGATTAAGTAGCAAGCCCAAAATGGAGGGAATTCAGAGAAAAATGAGTCAGGAAATGACAAAGGGAATGAATGAAAGGCGAAACTCTTGTCCGTGATGAGCTATGCGTGCCAAAAAATCACCCATCTAAACAGCCCATATCGCCGTAGAGGGTTTCTGGGATCGCAAAGTTCGACGAGGGTACGAGGACGGCAAACCGGCGATACTGCTATAAGTTCAGCCTTGAAGATGCAATAGTCGCAGAACGGTACCATCACTATTGGATGGAGGAGCTTCACACAGCTTCATAAGCAACGACATGGTTCACAAGCTTTGTTTGTAGACCGAACCAGGGGTGTTTGAAGGGAAAACCGTCAACGGGAGACTGTACATATGAAGACTCCGAGAACCACTACGGCTACAAGTGGGAGATATATGGGATGTAACGCTCAAGAGGTCTTGTCCAATGAGCAATCACAAAATCATCCCCAGATGAGATTTCCTGAACAGGCACAATCCAAAGGTTGCCTGGAAGAGCAGTGACGTTCACGTGGAGATTGACTGCGCCAAACAAAAACTTATGTGTGCAAGACGAAAGCCGGCAGTGGAAACTACGAAGGTCGAAGCAGCAGAGGGAGGTGCAAAAGCCGAAAAGCGACAACCGGTGCAGCCGATAAAGGTCAACATGGCCAAGTACTGCCTATGACAAGGAGCTCATGCGTGGCTCGTGACATCTCAAGCCAATGGGAGAAGCGGAAGGGGCAGTGGCTGACTCACCATTTACCTCATCAACCTCATCGGCCTTGACAAAGTTCGCAATGGTACCCGAAGAGATCACATCCTTTGTCCAGGAGTTCGCGAACGTCTTCACTTACAAACTCACAAAAACCTTACCTCCTTAGCGAGACATCGACCATCGCATCAAACTGAATCCGGGCAGCAGACCTACCGTCTGAGGGGCCTATCGGATGAGCGATCACGAGCTGACACAACTCAAAATGCAGTGCGACGAGATGCTTGGTCAAGGGTTCATATGCCCATCCACGTCACCTTACACCTCACCAGTACTATTCGTGAAAAAAGAAAGCTGGCAAGATGCGCACGTGCATGGATTACCGGGCTTTGAACGACACTACCATCAAGAACCGCTACCATCTCCCTCAAGATGATGAGCCTTTTGACCAACTCCAAGGAGACTGGATTTTCAGCAAAATCAACTTACGCAACGGATATCACCACATATGCCTGGCAGCTGCCGACATTGAGAAGACGGCATTCCGAACCCGCTACGGGAACTTCAAGTTCACAGTTATGCCTTTTGGAATCACAAATGCCCCAACCACGTTTATGGCGGCAATGAATAGTGTTTCTTTACCATACCTCGACAACTTTGACATGGTATACCTTGACGACATTCTGGTGTAAGGCCGCACCCCGGAGGAGCACAGAGGACATCTCTGAAAGGTTCATGAAGTTTTACGAAGAAAGAGGTTTTCCGGGGAACTCTCCAAATGAGACTTCTGTCGACATTCGATCGATTTTTTGGGTTACGTCATCAACGGCGGATAGATCACCATGGATCCGAAAAAGGTGGCAGCAATCGCTGATTGGCTAACGCCGACAAATGTGACGAGAAATACAATTTTTTCTCGGATTTTACAATTACTACCGGCGATTCGTAAGGGACTACGCCTGAGTGTCACTGCCTCTCTCCGACCTCACTCGGAAAGAAAACGAGTGGCGGTGGGGAGACAATGAACAAGAAGCGTTCACCGCTTTGCGGAACGCTATGACCTCGGCACCAACCCTACAATTAGCCGATCCAACAGTTGACTACGACATGGCTATGGATGCATGAGACCAAGCCATTTGTGTGATTCTTCTGCAAGGTCATGGCAACGGCAAACAAATATTTGCCTACATGCCTCAAAAACTACGAGGACCAGAACTCAAGTATGCAGTCCACAAAAAGGAGATGTTGGTGGTCGTGCACGCGTTTAAGACGTAGCAACATTATCTCGAGTGTCGCCAATGCATCATGCGCACAGACCATCATGCGTTGAAACATTTGAAGGCGCATCCGAACCTGAGCCGGCGTCAAACCCGATGGATGGAGTTCCTTGAGTCCGGGTTCGGCTATGAAATCGAGTACTGGCGAGGCAAAACTAATCCGGCGGATGCACTCAGCCGCCGACCAGATTTAATGGCTGACATGGAAACCCTACAACTATAGTGAGACCCGTACCTCTAGCGATTATTTTCACGGGGCTACAATGAGCACGGCGGATATGCTTAAACCAAATTCTGGTTTGACGCACCCTACTAGCAACGACGCTTCACTCGCCAACTAGTCGTTCCCACGGAGAACGAGCTTTTCATATGCTGCTCGAAGAATGCCATGACACCGGTCCATGTGGACACTCTGGAGAGGACAAGACGCTGAAGAAATTGGCGAAGAACTATTGGTGGGACAAGATGCAATCCGACGTGGCCAACTTCAACAAAACCTGCGACACATGTCTATTACAGAACTCTCGTCGCACGAGGCCACCCGGACTTCTGCAACCGCGTCCTGTTCCGAAGGAACCATGGGCAGGCACCTCCATGAACTTCGTCACCAGATTACCGATGCTCTTTCTCTAATAATGAGTTTGTGCCATAGTCCAGTTTGTAACCCTTCGTACCTGAGGGATATGACGCAATCCTCGTGGTTGTCCATATGTTTTCCAAAATGCCCCACTTCATCCCGACAACGACCACCGTCACTGCCGAGGGAATAGCACGGCTGTTTTTAAACAACATTGTTCGGCTACACGATGTATCGAGAACCATCACAAGCGATAGAGACGGTCGACTTACCAGCCTTTTTTTGCTCGAGCTGATTACTCGGTACAACAGCAGAATCCAAATTTGAATGACGTTTCATCCTCAAACCGACAGCTAAACCGAACGGACAAATCAGACGCTCGAACAACTGTTCCGAACCTTGTGCAAACCTCATGGGACGGATTGGGCACAAAAACGCTCGACTGCCAAAATCGCATGCAATTTGGAAGTTTCTTCTAAAATGGGTAAAACCCCATTTGAAGTGGTGTATAGCAAACTTCTCGCCACTCCAAGTGGAATACAAAGCCAGAGCAACATTCCGACAGTCAAAGTTCACCGCCGAGACTTCACCACTGTCTGGGAGGAAACACGTCAAACCCTCGCGACGACACAATCGGTGATGAAGCGAGTGGTTGACCAACATCTTTGCGACGACATCTTCACCGCTGGCGACAAAGTTCTCCTTAGCTCGGCGAACATCAAGCTCCGCGGATCTGAATGTTCGAAACTCAAACCCTGATGGCTGGGACCATTTGAGATTGAACATATGCAACCCCCTGTGGTTGCGCGACTCAAACTCCCCGACACGATGCAAGTTCATCCGGTGTTCCATGTAAGAAGTCTTAAGCTCTACCGAGACCTCGGAGAGTGAGAAAGTGCGTAGAAGCTTCCTAGCAACACGGCCGCTGACCGGGCGTCAGTGCCTAGTCAGACGGTGACGATAGTCACAGGTCGTACACACAACGGCAAGGGTTTGGCTAGGAAACACAAGTCAAAGTGTCAGAATGCTTCAATATAGCATATGCAGAGAGAAATGACAACAGACAGGTCCAGGGCATAAATACCTGCCGCGGCGCACGGCGGGTGTCGCACGCGGCAGTCAAAGAGCTGTCCTAAAACCGGCCCAAAACCACTGTTTTGGCCGTAACTCTGCGCACACATGTCAGAATCCTACGCCGTCTGAACCTAGTCGTGCAGAATCAGAAGACACACGCAACGACTGGTCACATGCATGCATCCATCGACTGACAGCAAGTATAAAATGCAAAAACATGCAAATGGGCCTCATGCACAGTCCGCCGAAAGGCGCCTGCAAGACGTAGAAGGCACAACAAGGAGTCCCGGTGACATCTGGGGCTCTGGAACAGTGGTCGGTCAGCTCCAGACACGGTGTGAATATGTCGGTGTACTCCAGGCGAACTCCGAGCATGATCGTCCGAAGCGCCCATAGCTGTGTGCCCCCTGAGGTCCCCAGGCGCGTGTAGATACGCATGGCACGTCGCCAGTAATCCGCTACAGGCTCCGCTGGTCCCTGACAGAGAGAGTGAAAAGCACGAATGTATGACGCACGCGTGGCGTGCGTTTCTGCGGCCAGTAGGGACAACGCCAGATCCCAGCCTCCACGAGGATCAGCTCCGGTGCCTGTGCCAGCCTCGCCGAGGAAGGGACGGAAGTCAACGACAGTCTCGCATGGCATGGCGTAGTGAAGCCCTCGCATGGCCCGTGCTGCTGTCAGCACCTGTGCTGGATCTGTAGACTGGTATGGGCTGTGGTAGTAAGGCCAAACTCCCTCATAAGTGGCCCACACCTGAAACAAGATCTCCCAGCAGTCAAATCCATCCTCGCTGATGTACCGTGGAGGTGGTGCCTCAAAGTCCTTTGGCTGCCGCTCCGTGGGGAGAGCAGCCGCAGGCTGAGGAGGGCGAGTGACGGGAAAAACTCCTGGAAGTGGGTGATCACTGGGGAAGTCAGGTGGCGATCGTATCAGGGACACGGGTGGAGGTCGGATACCCGTCTGCAGCTGACGGAGGCGCTCCTGTAGAAGACGAATCTCCCGCTCCTGGGAGTCATCCTCAAAGCGTGGCATGAATGGCTCGTCATCAAGAAGGTCCTCAGGTGGTGGGGAGACCACACCAGGAGGTGAAGCAGGTGGGGCACCTGTCACGGGCACCTGAGCTGAGTGCTGGGTGGAGGCCGTAACGCCGGCAGCTCCCTCAGAAGTCCGCGGAGGAGCCGTGGACTGAGCGCGCAGGAGCTCGGTGAGCGTGCGGATCGCGTCAGTCTGCTCTCGCTGCAGACGACGCATCTCCTCCTGCTGGCTGCGCAGGTCCTCAATGGCCTGCGAGCGAGGGCTCAATACCCCTGAAGAAGAGGAGGAGGGATCACCTGGTCCCTTGTCCTTGTCGTCGAGCGAACTCATGTCGCCGCTCACTATGGGACGACAGGTCAAGTTTGCTGGATTTCAAAACCGTCTGTGTTTCTCGGGGATTTGAAACGCTGGCAACGTTTGACATTTCGGTTGAAAATTTGGCTAAGTGTAATGCGGACGTCAGCAAGTGGTTGCTGACGTCAGCACGACCTGGTGACATCAGCAACGAGCAATGCTGACGTCAGCTCGTCCCGTCCTTTTTCTTTTCTTGTCACGGTTCTGCCACTGCGCGGTGGTGCGTGCTAGCTTCGCGGAAGCTGCGCAGCAGTTTTCGCCCAGCTGTTGCTGCAGTTGCGCTGTCAGCTGCAGCAGCAGCTGCGTAGCTGCGTGTGCAGCGGTGGCAGCTGCGGCTGCGCTGCTGCTGCTGCTGCTGCACGCGGCGGCTGTTGCTGCGCGTGGCGCTGCTGCTGCGCGCTGCAGCTGCTGCTGGCTGCCGCCGCCGCGTGCTGCTGCTGGCTGCCGACGCCGCACGCTGCTGCTGCTGCCACTGCTGCGCTGCTGCTGCTGCCGCGACTGCCGCTGCTGCTGCTGTGCCGCTGCCGCTGCTGCGCTGCTGCTGCCGATGCCGCTGCTGCACTGCTGCTGCCGCTGCTGCTGCCATGCTGCTGTGGCGGCCGTTGCTGCTGCGCTGCTGCTGCGCGGCTGCCGCCGCCGCCTCTGCTGCTGCTGCTCTCCTGCTGCGGCTGTGGGGGGGAGTGACGGCGCCACGCACCGCAGCCGCCACGCACCTCTGCGTGGCGGTACGCGCTGCTGTTGCTGCCTCTGCAGCTGCGATCTCACGTGGTGGGTGGAGTGCGCGGACGGCGAACGGCCGTCTTCAGCAAGTCTTAGAAGATCTGTTGCAGTGGTGACTCTCACTGCTGCTGCTCTGTTGCGTCTCTGATGCGCAGCTCAGTGAGATCTGTCTCACTGCTCAGATACCATGAGAAAGTGCGTAGAAGCTTCCTAGCAACACGGCCGCTGACCGGGCGTCAGTGCCTAGTCAGACGGTGACGATAGTCACAGGTCGTACACACAACGGCAAGGGTTTGGCTAGGAGACAC